>VDFB02128163.1:0-29814 GCA_007258455.2 Sequoia sempervirens | reverse complement strand
AGAAAGTTTCATTTTAAATCGCTTTGGTTGTCCGTATGCCCTAGTATGTGATAATGGACCTGCCTTCGCTTCTTTAAAATTTGCCAGCTGGGCGTTTGACTATGGGATTGCCCTCAAATTTTCATCCAATTACTACCCTCAGGGTAATGGCCTTGCCAAGTCCACAAACAAGAATTTGATTACCGTGATCAAGAAGCTACTAGATAGGAATCCCAAGGACTGGCATACCCAGCTCCGTTTCGCCCTTTGGGCTGATCGCACCTGCCATAAGGCTGCCCTTGGTGATTCCCCATTCCACCTTGTCTATGGCCTTGAGCCAATATTCCCCATCCACCTAAAAATTTTGACTCTTCAGTTCATCAACGACTTTTATGAAGGAGGAGATCGTAGGGAAGCTCGTTTAGCTGAACTTTTACATCTAGAGGAAGTTCGAGACCGCGCAATAGAAAATTTTGTCAAACATCAGGGCGTAGTGAAGAGATGGTTCGACCGCCAAGTCAAAATCAAGGCCTTCAGGATTGCAGATTTGGTCCTATATTGGGACAAGGCCCATGAAAGGAAAGGGGGACACAATAAATTCGACAAGCTCTGGCTTGGCCCCTTTCAGATAGCTGAGATTTTGGGAGATAATGCCTTCCGCTTAAAGAAATTAACCGGTGAAAGCGTCCCGCTGCCAGTCAACGGGCAGCATCTGAAGCATTACTTCCAAGCCTGAGCTCCTTCGAGCTCTTCGCTGTAAATACCTGTGCATAGGATAGAATAGTTGCTTTCTTGCTTGTTGCGTTTTGTTCGCGTCATTTTTTTTGCTTTCTCCCTCCCGGCAATTTTGTTTCGAGAGAGGTTTCCCGCTCCTTTGTGGTGGCCGTGCTTGCCTAACAAGCGGTTCACTCTGCTGCCCGTTCTTTGTGTTCTCTGGCTAAACATTCACTCTAGACTATCGGTCTTTGCAGAGCTGTCCGTGAATGATTTCCCTGTCTGAATTCTGCTCAGAACTTGACCCTTCACCGGATCTTCTTACCCACATCTCGGATCTCGCACAAATCACATAATAAATAATTCTGAAGGACCGTGCTATGGTTGTCACGACACCCAAGTGAGTGAAAAATCCTAAAGTCTGCTCCAGTGACCACTGCAGTCTCAATCCCATTGTAGGCTTCAATGCTTACCCGGTCAAGCTAAATGGTGAAAGAGAAATGAAATATCAAAGCAAAAAGAAGAGAAAAGAAAACATGAAAAAAAGAAAATAAACGACCATATGGGTGTTCGGATAACTCTACCAGGGCTATGGATGCCCGGCCGGCAGTAGAGCAATATCCATGAGATTGTAGCGACAACTCCGCTGGGGCTATGGACGCTTGACTGGCAGCGGGGCAATGTCCAGGTTACTTTTGGTGTTAGACAACTTACGTAGCTCACTTGGTTCAAGTAATAACCTTGGTTACTATCCCGGGGAAAGGAATGAACTCACTCTGCACACACTTTCGAGATGTCATGTAAGCTGACCCAATTAAGGATCTCGCTCTCCCGGATTCATCCTTGGAAACCGTTTCTGGTCCGCGAAACCAGAGATTCTGGGTCCTGAATGAATATTTATCCCTAGAACGCTCCGGAGCGTTCTCCAGCGGAGTCGCCATTTGTTGTGCCCTCAGCAAACACGCCCCGTTCGGAACGGGGACCCTCTTTTCCTTTTGCCTTGTCAGGTCTGTCGGGGCTGCCTCGTTTTGCGTGCCCCTCTTTTTTGACGTTTTGCATGGTCGGTATTACCCTAAAGTTTCATCCTAAGATCGACCGTGGTTCCCCCCTTTTAATTTTGGTGCCCTCCGGGGCCTTGTGGGTTCCTTAAATATTCGGCTTGGCGGGTTCCCTCATACTTTTCGTGCTGGCCTCCGGTTTCTTTCGTTTCCTCCTCGTGATTTGCGCCTACCGGCTGCTTCGAGGTATCTTTCCGCTTCCGGAATTCGGGCCAGCCTATCGCTCAGGGTTATTCGCTTCCCTGCCGGGCCCTCGCCTTTTCGGCCCGGAGCCGGACTCGGCCCGGACTTCCGTCCCATGATTGCCGTCCGCGACGGCCATCACCCGTCGACCGCCCGCCCTCCGGGTCCCGTGGTCTGTTTCGCCACCGCCGTTCAAACAAAGTGCAAAACCTAACGGCGGCGAACTCTTCACTGCACTCCGCCATCCGGGGCCCGGCCGTTCCGTCGCCGCCACCGTCCGAAGTCACCAAAATTCATGCGGCGGCCGTTGTTGAGCAGCCTCCCGCCCGCCGGATCCCGAAGCCCTCGTCGCTGCCGCCGACTCGAATTTGAATCTCACCCACTTTTGGCGCAGACGTACGAGGCATTAAATGCAGCATTAATGACCGATGGGGTATATAAACCGAGGCCCGCCACTGTCATTTTAACTTGTGAGTTTTAGCGGATTGGAGCAGCGACCGAATTGGAGCCCACTGCAAACTGTACCATCGCGATCATCGACCCCAGCATCGTTCCATCAACTCTGCCAGTGGATCCCATCATCGTCCCGTTTAGCGAGTTGGAGGTAGGCCATCCTCGTTCGCTCTCCCGTTATTTTTGATCAGTTTGAGGATTTAAATGAATTGAGCAACCAAATTAAATTGCATAAAATGAACACTCTCTGCGTTGCGCACCAAACCCATATCCTTAAATTTTCCGCGGCCCCGTCGGAATCGCCATTTTCGTCTCCCGGGACTTGTCCGTGTCGCGGGTGTTCTTTGCACAGGGCGAAGAACGCCGCCGGACCCGGGACCCTCCGTCGCCGTCGGGATCCGAGCCATGAACCCCGCCGACGGAGGTCAGCCCTTCCGGGCCCGGCCCTCCGGGTTTCCCGTCCCGGGCTGCCGCCTTGGATTTTCTGCCATTTTAAACATAGGGGTCTTCTGGCTGTCCCCTGTTTCCGTGTCCCCCGGACCCTTTGGGCCCGGCCGTCCAGAGTTCCGTCACCGGAACTCCGTGACGGTTCCGCCCCTGCTCACGGCGGAACCCTGCCGGCTTCCCGGCCTTCGGACTCCGGGATGTCATTCGCCGCCGCCGTTTTGACCATAGCAAACGTCTTGCGGCGGCCGTCGGGCCACGTCGGCCCGCCTTCCGGGTCCCGGTCCATCCTTCGCCGCCGCTGTCGCTCCTGCGTACATGGGGATCCCCGGCGGCCGTCCACCAACGGCGCCCCGTGTCTCGGACCCCGATTGCCTTTTCGCCGCCGCTGTGCAAATCTTCGACAAGTAAGTCTTGCGGCCTATTCCTCATGGCGTCCCATCTTCTGAGCCCCGGTAGTCTTCTCGCCGCCGCCGTTCGAAACGATCAAAATTGCACGGCGGCCGTCAGCTAGCAGCCTCCCGGCCACCGGGTCCCGGTGCCCCGAATACCGTCTGGTATAAAACTGTGAAACCAAACCGGAACGGCCGACCTTTTCCTTCCCGGGTTCCGGCATCCGGGCTTCCACCTCCGGACTTCCGTCTGGTGTCTGCCGCCGCCGGCTTCCTTCGCCTGACTGCCTTCCGGCCTGAAACCCCCGGAGTTCCCTAAATCGACCCAAATCAATCCAAATTGAAAATATGACTTCGACCCACATCCTAAATCATGCCATTCTTCATCTTGGGTCTCTTAGAACATCAAAATTTGGCCAGCGGGGGTCTCCGGGAGCTTTCGTGCATGTTTGCCCTTCCTGGCAGCATTCCTGCCAGGGAAGTCCGGCCCTCCGGGCCCGGATCTCTCAATTGCCCTAAAATGAAATTGGTATCGTCTGAGAATTAAGTTTATGATGCATTTTAATGGTTAGTTATATAATATGCTCACAAAACGGACTAACATTAACGTTATCGGTGTTTTCTTGTGCTGACTTCGCCGTTTGCTTGCAGGATATATGGAATCGGCCGCAGGAACTTCAGGGGCCTCTACCGAAAAGGATAAGGGTAAGAAATCGGGAAGGGCTGCTCGTGGGAAAGATGACAAAGACCAAATGAAGTTTCAATTCCAAGGTGAGCTGATCCAGTCAAAGGTCTCGACTGACTGGAAGGAGATCTCAGACACCAATATAGGCCAGGTGGACATAGATGAGTTCACCCAGAGGGTCAAGGTCGACCCTAGAACAAAGAATGCCCGATTGATACGCCAAAGTGGAATTGCCAAAGCTGCCAGCTTCCCTCCCTCTCTGATAGCACCTGAGCTAGTAATGGCTTGCCGAGAAGCCTACCAGATGGACGCGCGAACGATCGTGGACAAAGAAGGGAATATCCTTGCCGACATGTCTCCAGAAGGAATTACAAAAACATTCCACATTCCTACATTCCCACATATGCACGTCCCTACTTTAGAGCAATGTCAGGCAGCGTGGGATGCCAATCCATTGGGCATGAAGAAGTCAATCAATATTTACTGGTTGAAGGAAAAACGGGGCAGCGCAACAAAGGTCCCCCAAGAGCTGTTCCGCAGCGATTTTCACGAGGATTATCATGACCTGGTAACCATGCTAAGCAGGGTCATGGGCCTCCTAGCAGCCGCCTACTTCCAGGAGTGGATGGCTTACTATATTGAGCAAATCATATGGGGAGGCGAGGACGTGAAGACTAAGAGCTCGTTCGACTGGGGGAGTATTATCAGCAACTCCTTCCACGAGCAGTTCGTGAATGTCAAGAAAAGTAACAAGTTCTACATGACCTCGTACCTGGTGTACTCCTTGGCAGGTCAGAGACAGTATAGTGGACTCTTCACGGCGCCGGAGGGGGATCACAAACGAGGGCTCAAGCCTTTTGACTGGTATCCTCAACTACAATACCGCTACTTCAAGAAGGAGTACTGCCGGGTCAATGATGCCTTCCTAGGCCACATTATCAGATTGGTGGCTGGGGACTTTGAGAGAAGGGTGTCTCACAGTGCCAGGGCACTCCTGAAGGAGTATGCCTTCTTATACATTCAGTTCCCTAAGTTCACCTACATCCGTGCCCAGGGATTCACGGAACGGCCGAACAGGCTGCCAAGATACCCGAACGACTGGATCATCCTCCTGGAGCTTTCCCAACAGCTCCAACATATTCAAGCAGTCTTCAGCCAGAAACACGTAGCAGGGATCCCTTATCCCATGACCCTCGGCCGAGGCCTCTATCGATTGCAAACATCTCAATGCGCCGGCAACTCAGAAAAGGAACTCAAAGAGTATAACTTTGAATGGTACACGGCTCACCCACGAATGGACCCCCACGGCCACGTGAGGAAGGCGCTAGGGCCGGCATACGCCCACCAGTACCATGTTGAAGATTTCTGGGCGGATTGTGCAGATGATAAGGAGGTTCGCCAGAGACACTACATGTGAATGACAGTGCAGTTTTTAAGGAGAGTACAACTATTTCCAGTACCTGATCAGCTTGAGGAGGATGAATCCACCCTTGTGCACCCGAGGTACCCTGCGGTTGCCAACCTGGCAATCCCCTCCATCGACTGGGACGAGCAAGAGGTCGAGGACCTAGATACCATCACGCAACCAATCATAGCTCGCACAAAGGAGTGGGTTGATGGGCAGGTGGCACAATTGAAATGACAGGGGGTGACCCTAACATATGAAGCTCTCAAAAGTGAGCCAAGCGCCACGGAGGACGTTGCCGCCTCTCCATCAGCTGGTGAGACTTCCAAGTCTCCCCCTATCACCAGGTCTCAGAAGAGGAAAGAAGCAGAAACGGCACAGTCTGCGGACCCCAAAGAGCAAATAGCAAGGGGCACGGGAGGCTCATCCCCCAAAAGACTCAAGCAGACAATGACTATAACAGAGACGCAGCCCCCCTTGCTCCTTCCTCCCTCAACTGGTATGCTGCCCGCCTCTCAGGCCGCAATCGCCTCATCTCCACCGGCGGTGGACATTTCCGTCCACCTTGCCTCTTCGCCCCCGGCCGGGTCCATAATCAATATCGACTCTTCCTCGAGCATGACTACGTCCCCTTCCTCTGCTGCCCCCATGTCCCCCATCACCTCCCTGCCTCTGGCAACGATACCATCGCCTCTTCCCCTTTCTAGCGTGCCCGGGGCCATTACACGGCACATGCAGAGTCTTCCTCCTGAGCTCTCGCAACTCCTAATGGACCCCGCTCTCCAAGCAGCCCTGGCCCAGGCCCTTGCAACATCTCAGCCTTCGCAACCACCAACAGGTCCGCCGGCCATGGAGGCCACAATGCAGATTTCCAGGGAGATGGATGAACTGGAACGGGAGGCTTCCAAGCCTGTCGAAGAGGAGGCCGATGATTATTATGAGCAACTTGAATTTGGGCGTAGAACCATCAACAAGGTGGCCTACGAGGAAGAAGAGACAGGCTCTTCTGAGGGCAGGGACGAAGAGGATGGCTCAGATGCCAAGGAAGTTATTCGGGTCTTCTCTGAGGACGAGGAAGAAGAGTTGGCTCAGCAGCCTAAAAATGTTGGGGAGGAGACAGAACAGTCGCTGTGTGGTGAGCAAGGGCAGCCGCAAGAAGAGCAGTCAAAAAGGGATATCATTGAGGATGAGATCCACATGGTGAAGAGTCCAGAACCCGAGGCCGCTGAAGAGAAGAAAGGAGAAGGGGCAGCCAAAGAACAGGATCCCATTCAGGTACTGACCACCGAGGCACCCATTAAACACCTCATACTTTATCCAGACTCCGACGAGGAGGAGGATGTTGCCAAGGAAAAAGAAGAGCTTGAAAGGAAAAAGGAAGCAGAAGTCTTGCCTCTGGCTGAGACAGGTGAAGGCAGCCATGGTACACCCGAGGATAAATCCGCCATGCCCGACTGGCTGGAAAAACAACTTGAAAAGGCTACTCCTGTCCTGAGCGACCCAAGGTCGAGGTTGGAAGCCATCTTGGCTCGATCTCTAGCCACAACAAAGAAGGAGAAGAAGCTTAAGGTCCGTTCCAGGATAACCATGGACGCTTCTAGCTCCCGGGCTGCACAAATAGCGACGCCAACTGTTGGCCAATCCGGAGTAAGCTACAATATCTCCACGGTCAACTTAGGGACAGCAACCAGGGAACAAAAATCGGACATCTGGAGGAGTCGGTGGCCACGGTAGTGCACCTGATTAAACAAGACAAGGTTACCAAGGACGAGCTTAAGGCGCAGGTTGCTGCCCTAACTGACTACATCTAGCAATGGTCTTCAATAGATGACCTCCCCACTACCTCGACGGTCACGCCACAGCTACTCTCCAAGGAGCAGATAGATAAGCTGGAAAGAAGGAAAAACTTAGAGAAGACTACGAAGGACTGGTTCCAGCAGGTTGCCAAGGTCAGAAACATAGGGATCGGCTTGGCTGTGCAGATAATCAACAAGTTCCTGGACTTAGTTCGGTCTTTGGAAAGCACGAGGAAGCTCTGCACCAACTTCCCTGCGATCTACGACTCTACCTTCTCGAAGGTTGAGGCCATCCTTCAAATGCCAGAAAGGACGTGGGAAGAGAGGCTAGAATTGAAGAAGGAGTATCACTGGTTGGTCGACATATGGCGCAGAGATCTCATCAACCGTAAAGAGAGGATGGAGCAAATCCAGAGCAGGGTGGATCCAGATATTGCATGGATCAAGGAAATCTGAGCGGAATGCGCCGAGTACCTCAAGATGGTAACAGGCCATGATATGCCCACGGTGCAGTTGGATGCAGAGAAGGTTAGGTCATATTTTGAGGAAAGGATGAAGGACGGGACAGCCGGGGATATCACAACGGACTTCTTGAGTTTCGCTGCCCGTGCCTTCGATAGATCAGATCTCTTCAGAGATCAGGGCTCAAAGTATAATGAGGATTGGAAGCGGCTGGAAGAGAATGCCAAGGAATGGAGCTACCAGGCGTTGAGATGCGAGGTCCTCGAGGTAGACAAGCTCCAGGCCGTAATCCTCAAGTATATTGAACACGCAGCCTCCGAGGAGCAACCAAACAGCCCAGCCAAGGAAGAAGACCTCCCAGAAAGGTAGCTACAGCCAAAGAAACAGCAATCAGCTACAAGACGAAAATGCAAATAGTGTCATCCACTAGATGACGAAATAGGGAAAAAACAAAAGATGTTTTTTAATTGTAAATCTATTTGGGGGTAGGTGAAACCCTATTTTGTAATGAATCGTGGCCACACAACTGTAATGAATCTTGGCCATTCATTTGACTTTTGAAAAACTATAAATAGAGCACTCCTCTCATTTGCAAAGAGAGAGTTGAGTTGTTGTAAAGGCATGCTCCTGAAATTTATGAGAAATAGCATTGACTTGGTGCATTCTTTTGTTTTCTCTCATGTCTATTGATTCACTTCTCCAATATTAGATGTTAGCTTAGATCTCTTTACTGTTAAGTTAGCTGTTCATGTTATTTGGATAATCTTAGGAATGCTGTTGGCTGTCCATGAAAATTCCTGCTTTGTTGATGATCCCTTAGTCCATACTTTTTGCTGTTTGCTGAAGGTAAATAGCTTTGCAAAGTTAGCCTGGACCTGATTTAAGCTGCCCCAAACACTTATCTTTAATTCATGCATGTATGTGGTGGATGAAGGATAAAAATCTGCAGCCCTTAGAAGATTGCACAATTTCCATGATACTGTGAAATCCCTGGTTAAGTGGGATATTGTTTTGAAGGAATTGTCCATTGCAGGGACTCCATTATCACTATTCGTAGCAAGCTTTAGGCTTAGGAACTTTTCTTCCCCTTCGCTCCTTTTTTACTTTCTTTAGAAACTGAACAATACCAAGGTTCGTTGCACATTATAAAGCAAAATCTAACAACTAGACGGAGTTTGAGACTGCTGTTTGAACCTACAGCCGAGACATAACTGCTTACATATTAAAACTCCTTTTCGAAGATCCAACTTCATGTTTTATGCCCATACTTCGTATTTCTGTAAGACCGCCTTGTGATTCCAGCAAATCACATCAAACTACTGAGGTATCTAAGTACTGTCATGACCTGACATCCGAGAGACCTTGGGATAGTGTTCTACAACTTGATTGTGGGAGATTGTCTTTCAAGAGAGGTAGTGCACCGACGCACTGCCTGTGTTGAGAAGTGCATAAAAACACCATCAACAGTATTGTTTATAAAATTTAGTAGTATTAAGAAAATATTTTAGTAGTTTATTTTCAGGTGAAATTGTGAAAGCCAAGTTTAGGCTAAATGATATTATTTCTTTTAAAATTGTTGGGAAAAGAATTGAAATCAAGTTGATGTATCTTCATGCAAAATTTTATTTGTTATGATTGGATTTATTAAATCCTAATGTAGAATTCCAATATTTTAATTTTCTTTAAATTGTGTTATTTTATTGGGCAAATTGGGAATGTTTTAGATGTACAAGTCTTCCAGACGAGTTGTATAACGTGGGAGTTGTGATTGTTTAAGTAGAATTCTTATGTTTACTAAGGTTGTGTACATGGTTTTGCATGGTGTTTAGACACCTAGTTTTATGAACATAGACATTGATGTTCGTTATGAAAAGTGTAGAATTATATGTTGTATTTTTGTACACCTTATTTACCTTAGTCAGGGAAACTTAGATTCCTTTGTTATCTTTAGGGGAGTGGCTCTGTGTGAGGGTCGGCACACAAAGTGGTGCTAGGGTAACTTACAAAGAGTTAGTAAGTCAGTGGAAACTTAAACAAAACATTAGTTAGCTTAAAATATTTAATAAGATTAATATGCCTCGCTTATAGACTCAAGAGCTAGTTCAGTCTTGAGTATAAGTTGAGAAGGCCTGGAATGGAAAATTGATATCTTGTTTCTTTAAAAGATATTTGATTCCGCAATAGTTTGCATGTGGGGCCGGGTTTCGTAAGAGGTTACCAGGGTAACCCAAGTTGGGGGCCGAAACCTAGAAAGAAACACCAGGGTAACCTATGCAACATTGTGATGACACTCCACCTAAAATAATAGTTTACCTTGTGAGCTCAGTATATTTGATTGTCTTAAATATGGAAGCAATGTAACCATCAGTTAGTTATGTACTTGTGTCTAGGATGAATAGGTTATGTCTAGGTAACCTTATTACTATCTCCTAGCACGGGGGGTGGACCTACAGGTACCACATGGTTGGGTGGAACATGCACCTTACTCTGTTGGGTCCCCAGTTTATGATCATGGCAGCGAGAGCTTCATGGATGGAGAGCTTGTATTTGGATATATATGTACTTCCTTTATTGTATCATTGGAAATCTTGTATTTGAAACATCCCTCAATTTTTTATGAGGTGAACATTTGTAAAATGTAATTGTAAACTATTATTTGATCTACCTCATTTGAAGAATGAGTAATGTAATGTTATTTCAAATGCAATGTAAGAATCTTATTTGTACTATATACTATCATGAATGGAATTCAAATGTTATGCAATGTTTACTTTTAAGTTTATGTTAATTTAATATATATGCAATGCTAAATACTAAAGTCATCTATGGAATCTCAAGTAGTGTGACGTCACATAACTTAGAGAATGTATGCAACTAATAAAGTTAATATTAATACTTTTAAAAAAAAAATTATTACACTTACATAGACAAATGCAACATTCCTTAGGTTACTAGACAAGGCATTACAGATTGGTATTAGAGCCAGGTTTTCTAACACTGGACGCTCCAGGTAATCGCGAGCCCATTAGGTTGACCTAGTACATAGTATCATTATTTGTTAGCCTTGGTTGTTTAGTATATGAGACTCGTTATTGTTTATGTGTAGGATCATGCCTAGGAAACGTGGTAGAGGTCATGGTAGAGGTCGAGGAGGAGGCAGAGGGCCAATCCCTCAGGTTACTCCCCCTCTGAGCCCTCATTAGAGTGATCAGGAAGAGCAGTTGGATCAGAGGAATGAGGGACAGATTCCTGAATAGTCAGGAGTAGAGGGTTCACAGTTACGCCCTTTATTAGAGGAGGTCCTAGCTCGACTTGGACCTAGATAGGAAGTTGATCAGGAGATAGTTAGAGAGCGTGATATATCTCCAAGGAGAGTAGATGATACAGTGCATCAAGATGCTATTATTGCAAGACACATGCAGGATTTGTTGAGGGCACGCCCTCCTACTTTTGATGGTACAGGAGGTGGTTTAGAGGCAGAGACCTAGATTTTGGACTTGGGTAGATGTTTTTCTATGCACCCATATGATAGCAATACCCGAGGGAGATGCGCTATCATGCATCTGAGAGGATTCACCTCTACTTGGTGGTGCTTGGAGGAGCATAAGCTCCACATAGATATTGGGTCAGTGTCTTGGGAGATGTTCCTGGAGAGGTTTAGAGCACAGTTCCTATCGGAACACTGGAGGCAACGACGGGCTGACGAGTTTCATGATTTACGTTAGTTGGCTCTATCTGTTGAGCAATATGAACGTAGATTTTATGAACTCAAGCAGTATGCAGGTGTTGGAGATGATGAATCTATATTAGTACAACACTTCATCAGGGGCTTAAACGCTCGCATTAGTGGTGGAGTTAGAGTCTTTGAGCCAAAGACTATGGAAGTTGCTGTGGAGAAGGCTCGTATAGTGGAAGAAAATCTTGTTATGGCATTAGGTGGTCACACAGGAGTACAGATAGGTAGTGCTCCTGCAGCAAGTTTTAGTCCACGGGGTGGACAGGTGCAGACAGGGGGTTCCTCTAGGAACCAAAAGACACCCTCTAAGGGTGGGCAGTAGCAGCAGCAATGTACACCTCAAAAGAATAATAATCCACAACCACAACAAGGTAATAGCCAGCAGTCAAGAAATAACCGTAACTGGTGGCACAACAAGCGTAATAGACAGGATCAGCCTGCTCAGAGTGCTCAATCTACTGTCGATAGAGGTAGTTTCCAGCAATCCAATGCACCTTCAGGTGGCAGAGGATTCAGTAGACGCACTGCTTGTTACTCGTGTGGTCAGTAGGGACACATTGCTAGGCAGTGTCTGATGAGAGGTTCTTCTGGTTTTGGGCCTCGACCTACAGTGTCTGAGCCTACAGTGGGTGATGTAGGACGATCATATATAGTTTCCATTCTTTTTTATTCTGGAGCTACCGACTCCTTTATTTCACCTACCATCATTGAGCGATGTGGTCTTGTGGCAGTAAAGCAAGGCGGTAAGTGGCAGGTAGAATTCGCCTCTGGGGTGAAAGTAGCGGTAGAGAACCTAGTACATAATTGTGAACTAAAAATTGGTACGTTAACTACCTTAGTGGATTTACATGTTACACCTTTAGGATCGTATGACATAGTTTTAGGTATGGATTGGTTAGCATCTCATCATGTTGTGATTGACTGTCGACTTAAGACAGTTAGTTGCATTAATGATTTAGGTACGAAAATGGAAACCATAGGTATACAAAGACCTATCTCTTTGCGGATGATATCTGCTATGCAATTAAAGAGATGTCTTCGTCAGGGTTGTCAACTGTTTACCACAACAGTTACTGATTTGGAAGAAGGTGAGAGTCGAGAGATATCTCTTCATGATCATCCTATTCTTAGGGAATTCACTGACGTGTTTCCTGATGATATACCTGGAATGCCACCGAAGAGAGATATTGACTTTAGAGTTGATTTAGTTCCTAGAGCAGAGCCTATATCTAGAGCTCCATATAGAATGACAACTCAGGAGTTAGAGGAACTTTGTATCCAGTTAGAGGAACTATTAGAAAAGGGTTTTATTCATCCTAGTGTTTCCCCTTGGGGAGCACCTATCATCTTCGTAAAGAAGAAGGATGGGTCACTTAGACTGTGCATTGACTATCGTCAATTGAATAAGGTTACGATTAAGAATTGTTATCCTTTGCCTAGAATCGATGATCTTTTCGATCAGATCAAGGGAGTTAATGTGTTCTCTAAAATTGATTTGAAATCTGGTTACCATCAATTGTGAATACCTAAAGCAGATATTCATAAAACTACATTCCGAACTCATTATGGGCACTACAAATTCACAGTAGTACCATTTGGGTTAACGAATGCACCATCAGTATTTATGAGTTTAACGAATGGTGTTTTTCATACATACCTTGATCGCTTTGTCCTTGTATTTATTGATGATATTTTGATCTATTCGAGAAACATGAAGGAACATGAAGAGCACTTGAGACAGATATTGCAATTTTTAAGGAAAAATCAATTGTATGCGAACCTGAAGAAGTGTGACTTCTTTCAAACTGAAGTAAAATACCTTGGACATGTGATTTCTGGAAAAGGTATTGCTGTGGATCCTTCAAAGATTCAAGCTATTGTAGATTGGCCTATGCCTACTAATGTAGGTGAAGTACGTAGTTTCATGGGTCTAGCTGGTTATTATAGGCGGTTTGTTCAGGGATTTTCTAGAATTGGTCATCCTATTACTTCTCTTCAGAGAAAAGGGAAGAAGTTTATTTGGACAGAGCAGTGTCAATTGGCTTTTTAGACACTTAAATAAAAGTTGACTAATGCACCTATATTGATTGTTCCTGATCCTACTAAGGATTTTGTAGTTTGCACTGATGCATCCTTAGAGGGTTTGGGAGCAGCTTTGATGGAAGATGGGCGTGTGATTGCTTATGAGTCTCGCAAACTCAAGGATCACGAATTAAACTATCCCACTGATGATTTAGAACTTGCTACGGTTGTGCATGCATTAGTTCGATGGAGGAATTTCTTATTGGGTCACTGTTTCGAACTTCATACTGATCATTGTAGTCTACAATACATCTTTACGCAACCTAATTTGAATGCTAGACAGAGACGGTGGATGGATTTCTTGTGTGAATACGATTTTGAAATGAAATATGTTCAAGGAAAAGAGAACGTAGTGGCTGACGCTCTTAGTCGTCGTCGACATGAGATTTCCGCTACTACTCTTAAAGTAGATTTGAGAGGTCAAATATTAGCAGCACTTCCTACTGATACATTGCATCAGGAAGTGAAGTCGGAGATTGAATCTAGTAGACCTTTAGAAGGTCGATTTGCAGGGTATATCCTTGAACCAGATGGTATATTACAGCATTTAGGTCGTATCTATGTACCACATTTTGAGGGTCTTCGTACATTAATTATGACTGAAGCACATCGAGCTCCATACTCAGCTCATCCAGGTGTTAAGAAAATGCATGTGGATCTTCGGCAATTGTATTTCTGGCCTGGTATGAAACGTGATATTGCTGACTATGTATCGAGATGTCTTGGATGCCAGAGAGTTAAAGTTGAGCATCAACATCCCACTGGATTATTACAGCCACATCTCATTCCTGAATGGAAATGGGATATTATATATGTTGACTTTATTGTTGGGTTACCTACGTCGTCACGTCGACATGATGCCATTATGGTAATTGTTGATAGATTGACTAAGGTAGCTCATTTTTTGCCAGTACGATCATCATATAATGCTTCATCCATAGCTAGGATATTAATGGAGGACATAGTTAGATTGCATGGGATTCCTCATAGGATTATATCTGATAGAGATCCCGTATTTACTTCAGCTCTATGGACTTCATTACAACATGCTCTAGGTACACAGTTGAACTTTAGTTCAACGTATCATCCTCAAACTGATGGAAAAATAGAGAGATTTAATCAAATATTAGAGGATATGCTTAGAATGTACGTAATGGACCAACAGTCATGTTGGGAGGATTATCTGTATTTAGTAGAATTTTCTTACAATAACGGATATCAAAGTTCTATAGGTATGCCACCATTTCAGGCATTATACGGTCATCCTTGTCGAACTCCTTTGAGTTGGGATCGACTTGAGGATAGAGTATTACTTGGTCCTAAGATGCTTCAAGACATGGAGCAATAGGTTGACCGTATTAGAGAACATTTGATAGCAGCACAGGATAGGCAAAAGAAGTATGCCGATGTGCATAGAATAGACTGATAGTTTGCAGTTGGTAATAGAGTGTTTCTTCGAGTGCAACCGTGAAAGATTCCAATCTGTTATGGAAAATGCTCTAAGCTTGCGCCTCATTTCATTGGGCCATTTAAGATCCTAGAGAGGATTGGTCCTGTGGCGTATCGACTCGCCTTACCACCCAGTTTTTCACGTATTCATGATGTTTTTCATGTATTAGTTCTTAGACCATATCATCCCAACATTTCTCATGTACTTGATTGGAATGTGTTACAGGTTGAGGACGAGCAGCTGGCTTTGGAGGCCATGGCCATTCTATAGCGCCAGATGCTCAGTCTCAGGGGTTGAGACGTTGATCAGGTCAGGGTCCAATGGGATCCTACCCATGAGGCTTCTGCTACTTGGGAGGATGTGACACACATGAGGGAACTTTACCCCTATCTGTTCGCAGGCTTTCAGGAGCAAGCCTGATCCTAGGGGGGGAGGATGTAGTACCCCTCCATTTATGCTTATGTTTTCTGTTAGCATGCTTTCACATATAATAGACTTTGGTATTTTCGTTTGGATATTTTGATTGTTGACTTTGAGTGACAGTGGATTCATTTTGTGATATGATAAACATTGTATGGTGATAATTAATTTCTGACATGCTTTGTAATAGCGTAGATGTTTCCTTCAGATGTTATTGCTATATACATGTTTATGGAAGATTAACTGTTACTTAATTTGTCAGCTTGATGTGATGTGTATTGGTGTGGAGAACAGAGTTGCATCACTCGCTTGCGAGTGCCCTGTGATTTCCGTGATTTTCTCTGCATAGTGTGTTTGCATAATGGATTATATATATGTATGTTATTTGTTTAGTTGCAGGATTGTAGGTACATGACATTGACTCCACTTGGTTACTCAGGTCTGAGCATGTCAAGACTCAACGAAAATGTTGATTGGGAGGTAGTAACATGGTTTATCCTAGTCTAGTCTTAAACCTTGTCACAGTACATTGTCAGTTTTAGTTTGGAGTCTTTGGTGGTCTTGTTTGTCTCTGATTGGATTAATTGTTTTGAAAGGAAAATTTTGTTAATTTTATGATAGTTTATTATTCTTTAATTTACTGTTGATTTTAATTAAATTAATTAATTAATTAAATTAAAATTACCTTTATTGTGTGAATAGATTTAAATTTTAAATTAATTGTTATGTGGGAAATGGTATTTTTATTGTTAAATAAATAAATTAAATGAGGAAAAAGGGAAATTTGTATTTGGAAATTTGAAAATTTTAAATTATTTAAAAAACATGCAAATCTTGAAAAAGAGGAAAGAAAGATTTACCGGAAAGTTGTTAGAAGATATTTTCTTCTCGACATGTGTGCCAGTGAATTTATTGCTTCTTGTTGAGAATTTTCTCGGATGTTATCTGGGATTTGGGGAAAAATAGAAGATTACCTTTTCTTCACGGGAAATGAAAGAATAGAGTGTTGTTAAAAAAAATATTTTGGTTTGAGTTATTTGTGAATTTTGCTTTGGGAATTGCTGTATATTTCTGGAAGATCTCTTTGGTTGGTTTTAGCATTTTTCTTGTTATTGTGTTCTGGAGAATCTTTGGACGGTTGCACGCAACAGGAAGCAAAGATTCTCCCCTACAAACAAATTTCAAGCTACAGGAAACAGGTTTTTCACTATTATTTATTTGATTAATCTTTTTAAAAATTTGTCTGTTTAAATTGTTTTAAAATTGTGTCTGCTTGAAGAAAATGTTTGTGTAAGAAATCTCTGTTCTTCTTCTGTAGAGAAAATGGTTATTTCTTTGTTAAAAGCTTCCTGTAGGAAATAGTTTGAGTAAGAATTTGTGAGAAAACCATCTGTTTGGGGAAATACAATTGAAACCTCTAGGGATAAATTAGAATTTGATTGGAAATTCTTGTGCGTATTTTCCATTAAAACCCTGTTGAAATTTTACAATTTTCCCATAAGAAAACCCTATAGAATTTTCTTAATTTCCCCACTAAAAAACCCTGTTGGAATTTTATTTTTATATATATATATATATATTTATCTTCATATACAAATTGGATTGTGAAAGTCATTGATTTATAATTATATGAATTTTTGTTTTGAAATCGCCGTACCGGTGAAATTAAGGGTTTCAAATTTTTATAAATGGAAATGAACTTTGAAAATTGCAAAACTCATACGCGGAATTCATTTTAATGTTATTTTTTTTAATATTTAAATACTGTATTGTATGGGGAAGGGTTGCGGCCATTCCCACAGCCGCCGACCCTAAGGGAGGCGACGGTGGGAGAGAGCTGTGGCCACTCCCACAGCTGCCGCCCCTAAGGGAGGCGACGGTGGGAGCAACCCCAGCTCGCCACCACCACACACGTCGGCCCCAACTATGGAGCCATCACCTGGTAAACATACTGTCTTTTACGCAGCGGTTGTGTGTTCCACCGGCCTTAAAACGAAATTAAAAATAAATTCTTGTATTCAATGAACTATGTTTAAACATAAATTTTGGATTTAGGGTTTAATATATAAATATGTATATATATATATATATATTTGTATATATATATATATTTGTATTGTTTATAAAATTTAGTAGTATTAAGAAAATATTTTAGCAGTTTATTTTCAGGTGAAATTGTGAAAGCTAAGTTTAGGCTAAATGATATTATTTCTTTTAAAATTGTTGGGAAAAGAATTGAAATCAAGTTGATGTATCTTCATGCAAAATTTTATTTGTTATGATTGGATTTAGTAAATCCTAATGTAGAATTCGAATATTTTAATTTTCTTTAAATTGTGTTATTTTATTGGGCAAATTGGGAATGTTTTAGATGTACAAGTCTTCCAGACAAGTTGTATAACATGGGAGTTGTGATTGTTTAAGTAGAATTCTTGTGTTGACTAAGGTTGTGTACATGGTTTTGCATGGTGTTTAGACACCTGGTTTTATGAACATAGACATTGATGTTCGTTATGAAAAGTGTAGAATTATATGTTGTATTTTTGTACACCTTATTTACCTTAGTCAGGGAAACTTAGATTCCTTTGTTATCTTTAGGGGAGTGGCTCTATGTGAGGGTCGGCACACAAAGTGGTGCCAGGGTAACTTACAAAGAGTTAGTAAGTCAGTGGAAACTTAAACAAAACATTAGTTAGCTTAAAATATTTTATAAGATTAATATGCCTTGCTTATAGACTCAAGAGCTAGTTCAGTCTTGAGTATAAGGTTAGAAGGCCTGGAATGGCAAATCAATATCTTGTTTCTTTAAAAGATATTCGATTCCGTAATAGTTTACATGTGGGGTCGGGTTTCATAAGAGGTTACCAGGGTAACCCAAGTTGGGTGCTGGAACCTAGGAAGAAACACCAGGGTAACCTATGCAACATTGTGATGACACTCCACCTAAAATAACAGTTTACCTTGTGAGCTCAGTATATTTGATTGTCTTAAATCTGGAAGCAATGTAACCATCAATTAGTTATGTACTTGTGTCTAGGGTGAATAGCTTATGTCTAGGTAACCTTATTACTATCTCCTAGCACGGTGGGTGGACCTACGGGTACCACATGGTTGGGTGGCACGTGCACTTTACTCTGTTGGGTCCCCAGTTTATGATCATGGCAGGGAGAGCTTCATGGATGGAGAGCTTGTATTTGGATATATATGTACTTCCTTTATTGTATCATTGAAAATCTTGTATTTGAAACATCCCTCAATTGTTTATGAGGCATGAACATTTGTAAAATGTAATTGTAAACTATTATTTGATCTACCTCATTTGAAGAATGAGTAATGTAATGTTATTTCAAATGCAATGTAAGAATCTTATTTGTACTATATACTATCATGAATGGAATTCAAATGTTATGCAATGTTTACTTTTAAGTTTATGTTAATTTAATATATATGCAATGCTAAATACTAAAGTCATCTATGGAATCTCAAGTAGTGTGACGTCGCGTAACTTAGAGAATGTATGCAACTAATAAAGTTAATATTAATACTTTAAAAAAAAAAAATTATTACACTTACATAGACAAATGCAACATTCCTTAGGTTACTAGACGGGGCATTACAATGACTAATATCTATTTTTTCATATTTTATGAGATTACTACTTTTTGTTTCGAATTCATTTAGGTCAAAAAAATAATTTTCCTGTGATGCTGTTGGATCAAACACCTAATTATCAATTTACTGACCGAAAATTCACTTCCAACAATTCATTGCAGGAAAATTCACTGCCATGACAAATTCACCTCAAGGAAAATTCACCACATTCACTGCCAGTGAAAATTAACTGCAAACTTTTAACGCGGTGAATTTTCCCCAGCAATGAATTGTTGTGGTGAATTTTTGTTGAGGTGAATTTGTCATGACGATGAATTTTCCTATGATGAATTGCTGGCGGTAAATTTTCCTAGAACCATTATTTTTGTATTTTCTGTATTCAATATCTCAATAGTTGTATGTACTTGCTATTTGATGATTTTGACTGGAAGAGTGACTGGTGATTTTCTACATTTATGCAGTCTCAATCCAAATCTACCCTTAACTTCAAAATGGATGCCATTCGTGCTAAAGGCTTTTGATCTCCAAAACCATCAGCCAATGCAGATAGGCTGGATAGTTTAGAAGAGAATCCACCAGATATCTTGACAGGAAAATAGATAGTTGCAGCATCTGATATCAATTTAACTCCACAAAATCAATCTTTAAAAGCTACAGCCTTTTCCACACCTCGGGTTAAAATAAATCACTCTGTCAAACGAGAAGCCTTCAGAAGTAACCCAGCTTTGTCAAAGAGGATGAATACTACAGCTAGAAGCAAAGCAGTTACACCAAGGCGCATATTATTTGAAAATATTATTTGAAACTCCGACTAAATCTGCAAAAAAGACTCCATCAAAAGTTCTTGCACCTGTGAAAAGATAATTACAATGATTGAAAAATAGATATAAAGTGGAGCTTGTTGAAAATGCCTAAAAAATTTGCAAGTTGATGTAATATGTCGAATTATGAATCCTAGACAAAGGAAACAAAACATTTTTCAAGTTTTAGTATCATCAACGGAAACAGCAGTGTTTACCAAGGGCAACATGGACATGGAAGCTTTAATAGTGATTGTCATAAATACAAATATTTGAGTGAACATGCATGAATTATATGAATAATGATTTTGATTTTTATAAATATTATAACAACAAATAATTAAAGTAATAGTATAATCATCTTTCTAAATAGTATAGAATATATATTTTTTACTTATTGAGAAATGGAATGTGAATAATACTTCTAGAATTACGACAATTTAATTAAAATCAAGACAAAAATAATTTTTATTTTATAGTAAGTCTATTACAACTTAACTTGGATTTCAAACCCCATAACATTAAATATTACAAAATGATACATACCATAATTTACATGAAAGTTTTTAAATAACTTTTTATGGCCACCATACATTGGTGCAATCTATAGGTAGACTAAATAATGGTATATAATTTCCATATTTCTTGTTTTGGCTAAGAAGTTGCGACTCAAACTCTACAATTCAATAATCCATTCAATGTGTAAAAGTGACCATATATTTATTTATTTTTCTTCTTTATCCACTTTATTTAACTTCCACATATGATGATATTATTTTTTCAATGAGCACTATATAACCATCACATCCAGCTAATTCTGAAAATGTAGTAAAACTCTTCAAGTGAATCATAACA
The DNA here is from genome assembly GCA_007258455.2 of Sequoia sempervirens. Classification (NCBI taxonomy): domain Eukaryota; kingdom Viridiplantae; phylum Streptophyta; class Pinopsida; order Cupressales; family Cupressaceae; genus Sequoia; species Sequoia sempervirens. The sequence goes on along the minus strand of VDFB02128163.1, from coordinate 9,288 downwards.
TCATAATGCTTTTGATAAATTTTTGTTTGTACTTCTTTGGAGGGGAAACTGGTAATATATGGGTAATCTGTAATAGGATCTTGGGGATGGAATTATCATCCAACTCTTTCCAGCCCAATTAAATTCAATTATCTCACTATTGTTTGTATAATTTCTTAACCAATAAAATAGTCCTTGAAAGTAGAAACCTCTCTCCAAAGGGAAATAGGAATGTTCAACAGGAATTTAGTTCCATAAGTTAAATTTTGAGTCATAAATTTCAATAGTACTTCAACTATTTGTGTGCTAATAGTATTGTCCAAGCAAGATTATATGTTGATTAGTTGAAGAGAGAAAAGTTATTGTTATTAAAATCTGATCCTAAAGTGGTTGTGATTTTGGAAGAATGAGGAACTTCTTTCCAAGTTACAATAGCTACATTAGATTAATCATATATGTAGAAATTGGAAGGACCATCTCTTACCCATTTGGAGCAGTAGTAGATATTGTTGGAAACTACTTCTATGCACTTACAATTGTTTGGAAATTTTACCCAAGGAACCTTGTAAAAATCTACATCACCTTCAATGATCCATGATTGTATCCCTTCAGGCCCATATGAACAAAATTATAATTTAAGAAAACACAGCTCGAACATGAACCATCTAAAACTATGGTTTTCAATGAATTAGGTGAAAAAGCATCCCCATCCACTTTTTACAAACCGACTTCATTCTTAAAAAAGGTTTGCTAGACAATTTTGCTGCACTCATGACAATTTTGCTACCCTCATTAACACCAATTCTTTTAGTATCTTTTGCCATTCCTCTTTTATTGTCTTATTCTCCATCAAACCTGCAATATATATTTGTCATGAGTCAATAAAAAGGTATTGCAACTTGCATATATTGTATGAAAAGAACCAATTACTTTTTCAAAACATCAAATATCTTTATAATCAAGTTTTGTTCATTTGAATAGGTTTGAAAAGATTTTAAATGTGTTGGCATACATTTAGAACTAAAAATCTTTCTTAATTGCAGCTATTATCTGTAACTTCATAATTGATAAGCAATTTTTTCCATTTAAATAGGTTTGAAAACAATTTAAAAGTGTGTGACTTTTATAATCACAACTCTCATCTATAATTTCACAATTAATTACAAATAATGAAGAATGCTTTTTATTTATAGAAAATGTTGATTGTAATGAAAACATAAGTATAGAATTTACATTAGTTAATTTCTAAGGCTTTAATCCCCAAGCTAATCTTAGTGGTATTTGTATTGAGCTTCCTATTTGGATTGGTGTGATTGGAATAGTAAATGGGTGTTGATCATTGAAAGCTATTCCAAAGTAACTATCAAATTTGATATGTTGGTGGTTGTGGTGGTCCTATTCCTAATTTATATACAATATGTTGAGCCAATCCAAGAGTTTGAATTATAATTATTGTGAAGTATTACAATTTTAATGATGGTATTGGATTATAAATAAATAGAAATTTTATATAATTTAAAATAAATTAAATATAATGTATTGTATTTGTAAGAATTAAATTATATGTATATGAATTATTAACATGTATGAAAACACTATACATTAGCATAGTTGAAATACATTATTTAATGTTCATCATAGTAGATTTCTTGTAAAAATCCATAGAATTCTAGAACTTTACTACATAATTGATGGAATTTTTGTAATATCTTTGATTTGGTATATTTCTTATTCTAGAACTTTACTACACGATTGATGGAATTTTTGTAATATCTCCGATTTGGTATATTTCTTGTTCTTCAAGAGTGATGGTAGGCTAAGTTGCTTTGAAAGGTATTTATTTATATTGAATGCATTACAAAGAATATGTATAACAAATATTTGTTTTACAAAATACAATTATGAAAATTTATATACATAGAAGATATATAATAATTTTATCTAAAACATGTTTACAAAAAATATACAATTATATACATATATATCAGAATTAATGTACAAAGAAGATATTTTAAGAGATATCGGATTGAAAATACATTCATGTGTGATAGAGTATGTGCATGAGTTATGAATATGTAAATTACAAACATTTGTTTTACAATATACAATTTTGACAATTTATATACATAGAAGATATATAATAAATGTATGTAAAACAAGTTTAAGAAAACAAAGCTCGATGGTGAATTAGGTGAAGAAAGCATCTCCTTCCACCTTTTACAAACCAACTTCATTATTAAAAAAGGTTTCCTAGACAATTTTTCTACACTCATTAACACCAATTCTTCTAGTATCTTTTGCCATTCCTCTTTTGTTGTCTTATTCTCCATCAAACCTACAATATATATTAGTCATGAGTGAATAAAAAGGTATTGCAACTTGCACATATTGTATGAAAAGAACAAATTACTTTTTCAAAACATCAAATATCTTTATAATCAAGTTTTGTTCATTTAAATAGGTTTGAAAGGAATTTAAATGTGTTGGCATACATTTAGAATTAAAAATATTTCTTAATTGCAGCTATTATCTGTAACTTCATAATTAATAAGCAATTTTTTCCATTTAAATAGGTTTGAAAACAATTTAAAAGTGTGTGACCTTTATAATCGCAACTCTCATCTATAATTTCATAACTAATTACAAATAATGAAGTATGCTTTTTATTTATAGAAAATGTTGATTGTACTGAAAACATAAATATAGAATTTACATTAGTTAATTTCTAACGCTTTAAGCCCCAAGCTAATCTTAGTGGTATTTTTATTGAGCTTCCCAGTTGGATTGGTGTGATTGGAATAGTAAATGGGTGTTGATCATTGAAAGCTATTCCAGAATAACTATCAAATTTAATCATTACATATGTTGGTGGTTGTGGTGGTCCTATTCCTAATTTATATACAATATGTTGAGCCAATCCAAGAGTTTCAATTATAATTATTGTGATGTATTACAATTTTAATGATGGTATTGGATTATAAATAAATTGAAATTTTATATAATTTAAACTAAATTAAATATAATGTATTGTATTTGTAAGAATTAAATTATATGCATATGAGTTATTAACATGTATGAAAACACTATACATTAGCATAGTTGGAATACATTAGTTAATGCTCATCATAGTAGAGTTAGTAGAGTTCTTGTAAAAATCCACATAATTCTAGAACTTTACTACACGATTGATGGAATTTTTGTAATATCTTTGATTTGGTATATTTCTTCTTTTCAAGAGTGATGGTATGCTAAGTTGCTTTGAAGGGTATTTATTTATATTGAATGCATTAGAAAGAATATGTATAACAAATATTTTTCTTACAAAATACAATTATGACAATTTATATACATAGAAGATATATAATAATTTTATCTAAAATATGTTTATAAAAAATATACAATTATATACGTGTATATGTACAAAGAAGATATTTTAAGAGATATCGGATTGAAAATACATTCATGTGTGACAGAGTATGTGCATGAGTATGTGTAATATCTTCAACTTGGTGTATTTATTCTTCTTCGACAATGACAGTATGGTAAGTTGCTCGTTCAATTGCTTAGATAATCTTGTTACAATCTTCATATATTGATTTCCTTAATTTCTCGATTGGGGATTCGATGTAGGTATTTGAGTCCATAGAATCATCTTGGATCGGTATTTGAGTCCACGGAATCATATTGGTTTTCTTCAGATATTGTCCATGCTCTATAAGGGAAGAAAATGAAATTAATATTGACAAATGTAGAAATCATTTACATATTATTTGATATAGATAAAATAAATAAAATGTAAACCATAAACATTTAGCTACTTAAAATGGAAAAAAAATATTCATATAATTCATTTTATAAAAACAAAATCAATGGTGATAAATATTTTTCATACTAAATATTAGTAAATTAGTTTTTGGAAATTATTATTATGTTATTTTGAATTTTTTTTTATAATTTTGTTTTCATAGTATACTACATATTATCATTATTAGAAGATTGATTAATTTGTGTTATAGGCTCATGAAAGGTGTATGATATTTTCAATACATTAGAAACTTTGGCATCACTGTGATAGTCTAGTGTTATATATGAAGATTTATACCTCTAAGTTAATCATACTTAACATTGAGGAAAATCTCCTTCTACTACCATACCAGATACCCTTTTAGATATTAGTCCACTAATCTCAATTAAACATCTATTGAAATATTAGTAGAAAAGACTAGAGGAATGATATGGTTGATCATGATTTATTTTATAACCCATAATTCTAAGAATAATTAACCTATTCCCAATCATTTTGAGTTAATGATTTAGGTTGTCAAGATATGCATCTCTGACCTACATACTATCCCATTAGGTTGTTGATTACATGATGTAGGATTAGATATGAAACCATTATATTATGCGATTCTATTTAAGATGTTTGTAGAAGCTACATAATAAAATGGCCACACCGACTATCATAGGGTATAAATAGAGTTTGGAGAATAATTAAAACACAAAAAAAAACATTCAGATAAGGAAAAAGAAGTTCAAATATATATAAAATTTAGCCGCAAAACCGTATGCTAGACTCCAGGTTGCAATATATTTCTCCAAGTGATTGAATTCTGATGTAGGAACATCCCAAGCAAATCAAGTATCGGCATCAAACCAAAAATATTTTGGTTTGGTTTTGTTGTTTTACTTTTTCTTTACATTCTTTGTGGGCAGTTCAATTTGATTTTAGTGGTCTTCGACGGTGGATAGTTGACATTATTGACAATGATTGTCAAAATGTCACATATCCAATTTTAACTTTGAACAAGTGGTTCTTCTTAATATTTGACAGATTTAACTTCATTTGTCAAATCTTATTCTCGACATAGTTTAATGAGTCGAGTTGATTAAAATGGTGATGTTACATTATTACTTCTCTATCAATACAAGCTAAGAAATTGAAAGGTCAACAAGCAAATAGTTGTGAAAATTTTAATTTGAACTTTTCAATTAAGAGAAATTGAAAAGGGGGATGATTCATATTCCAGACAGAGGACTGGAAGGAGGGTCATCGATTCAGTTTGATAGGGATATTCAAATTCTATCACACTGAAAATGAAGTGCAACATTATTAAAAAGAAGTCGACTAGTCTAGGAGAGTATGGCGCACCTGTGCAGAAATGAAGAGAAGAAAATAACCTGCGCAGGAGGTGGCCCATAGCCAATGGTGGATATAGGGAGGATTGCAAGAAGTAAAGAAAGCGAGTGTGAATACATATCAACATAGTTTAAATTATATTGTATTAAATTGAGTGCAGGCTACACACTATAGAGTCAGACAAGAGAAAATGGTTTTGTCAAATAGTAGTGAGAGACGTGAAGAGTCTTACAGACCGCATGAGGAGAAGAATGTTGGAGATAGTAAATAGAGTTTGGAATTGTAATATTTGTAGAACAAAACTGGAGGAGGTCATGCTAAATGTCCTTGAGGACTGAAAGAAATACCAACTTTGAATAAACAATGTATATTAAAAGGGGAAAGGGAAATAGTGCATATTGCCATGTCAGAAAGAAGCGCACAACATAAGGAGATTTGTGGGGAATGTTAGAAAATAAAATTAAAAAAATCAAACAATAAAATGAATAGGAGGAGTTATACGAAGGGAATAAGAGGTCGAGCTCTTAAGAGCATATTTGAAACAGAGGCTAAAGAATAAGGGTGTAGGATAAGCGGACAACAAGTGGGTTCATCTACGAAGATTTAAAGAGATAAATCAAGGCCAATGGATGAGGGACTTGCAGATTGTGCGTACGATGAGAAAATAGAGGAAAAATTGTAAATGCAATTTCTGTGAAATCTAAATAAATAAATATAATTGATTTTCTTTCAAATTTGAATGTAATTGTGAATCATTTGAAATTGACAAATGGAATTGTTGATTTAAGAGATAATCGATCATGAAGTCTTTTGTAATCTATGTGTTGTGAATTTGGGTGAGAAATCAAAAGAGTGAAGCATTCTCTCTTTATCAAATGGTTCCAGAGCCAAAGGTTTTGAGTGTGTGGACAAACCAGCGACTGTGAGGTAGTATGTATCAGGACCTGTGGGTGGAGAGGGAAGTGAGAAGAGGTTTGGGTGCATAAGTAGATCGTCGAACTTGAGGCAGCTTATGATAGAACATGTGGATTGAGAAAGTGTTACATCCCTAACTTTAACTATGATTTACTTTGTACTTTTAAGGTAATTAGTAAATGAGTATGCATGATTCAATAATTTGATGCTTAGGAAAAATGTTTAGAAAAATCAATGTTTTTATGAGTTACGTTTTTCTGACACAAAATTGACATGTGTTTAAAAGTTGATAAGATGTGATGATTTCATAAGGACTATGAAATGATTAATGATACATTAACCTCAAGTTAGTGTTTGCAAGATTGAATTCTGGAAACAGGTTTCAACCCTCCGAGAAAGGGAGGGAGAGCATCATTAGAGAGAAGGGAATAGATACAAGGAATAGAACAGGTTGTCATCATCTTAAGTCTATTTCTAGTTGCTTAACATCAACCTAGTTGTTTGGGGAATAGTGACGTCGTCAAGGTTGAACTTTAGTTGTTTTGCGATTGAGACAACTTTATGTTGAATATGTCGCTTCTCATGTCGTAACGATTTTATGTTGTGACCTCGTTTGTGTAATTGGGTGTTCATTATTGTCTATATTCTTGATAATAGTTTAAATTGGCTTAATAAGTTGGGGGAACTAATATGATAGCCCGATTCCTTGCAAAAGGAAGTCATTATGATGATCATCTTTGAGTTAATTTATGGGGTGAATACAACCGAGAGACAGAAAAAAGATCAATGTCATCGATCATGTAGGATTGTGTTACCAACTCTTAATTCTCGAATGATTGTCATTTATGTGCTTTCTTGATATTTAAACATTTTTACTTAATGACTCTCATTATGATATTACATGTGGATGTTGATCATTTATGATCATCGTTGAATTTGTTTGTTTCGATGAAGTGCCAATTAGATGATGTAACAACTTATGTCGTCAACCTTTCCCATGATGTTAATATTTCTTATGTTAAGATATAAGTTGAAAATTGGAAATGGCTATATATGCCAAGAGTTAAACGATAGGATCCAACTTTTAGTTAGGAAGGGCAAATTGCTTTGATGAAAATTGTTCAACTCTTAGAATCTTTGGTGATGGCTTTAACTTTTATGTTTATATGAATTGCATAGTTTATATGCCTTACACAGATCCCTTAGGTTGCGACATAGCTTTAAGAGATGGAAATTCTATATATATATATATATATGATATCAATATGCTAATATCAGCGAAATCTCAATGCTTATCAGCTTGTAACCATGATGGCATGATCATCAATTGCTCCTTGTTACTCGCTGAGTCACCCACGCATACCGGAGTATTGTTGCAACCACCAGTAGTGGCCCTTGGCTATCGATCAAGAAATGGTTATACAAGAAGGGGGGAGTGAACTATTCTTGGGCCTTTTAAAAAAGAATACGGGTGTTCCACACACAGGGGCATACGCCTATTTTTGGAGGCTTCCTCGACGCACAGGGTGGGCTCTCACTACGCTAGAGATGAGATACAGGGCAAGGAAGAACGATGGAGGAACACCCATGGTTTCATGGAGAACACATGTTTTCCTCTCCGACAACCAAGATTTCACCTTGGTTGTTTTCTTTCACCACCTGCTTGCCACCTCCTCTTCTCTGGCTTGGAAACGCATGCACATTCAAGGCAGACGGTGGACCAGAAGTATAATACAGGTCATTCATTCGAATCCTATTTATTATCTCATGAATACCTAGGTTGAGATAGGTTGTTCCAGTTTGGTACCAACTATTCATGCAAGATCTTGTGTGGGTAAGAGAAAAGAAAGAAGCTGACACGAGAGTCTAAAGATTGGTTGCCCCAAGATTATCTGTTAAGTATATACGAGTCTTGAAAGAAAATTATAAAAAAGGATAGCGTGGAGTAAGTAATGAGTGACCCATTCAATAAAGATGCCACATATCCAAGAGTTGAGACTCTAGTGGGAGAAAGAACGTGTGGACATTCGATCCTAGCGAATGGAGAAAGAACCATAATTTGTGGCTAAGTGCATATCGCTGCCAACCTTATTTACCTGATAATCAAATAAAGGTATGTGAACTTTTCATTCTTGATATTGGAAATTTTCCATTCCTAGCTTGTATATATACATATATATTTTGGATGCTTTTGATGCATTAAATTCAGTAAGGGATAGTTTTGTCTAAAATCCATCCCATGGAAGAATCTTTAATTGTTCTTTGAAATTCCCCTACTGAGATAGATCATCTCTTGATTTGTTACCCGAAAGAATAGGTTCCATGAAAACTTTCTTTGATTGATATAAGACTCTCTTCATTCTTGGAGGATATATCGAACTTTACTTCCTTAGTGATATTGAACCAAGCTTGAATAATTCAAAAATAAAGAATTGGAATAATTGACTAAAGCACAACTAAGTGCTAGTTTTTTTGTCAAGAATGCTTACTCAAGTAACGTACAACTACTCTTGAGTTCTTTTAGTAAATACTGGTTGAGATACCTTGCAATAATAATCAGGCCCTTAAAAGGAAAACCTCTTTCCTTCCTCAATATGTTCCTTATTGAAAACACCCAGCTGGGGTAATTGTAAAGGATGCTTATATACTAATATATAACCTTATGCACATCTTGATGTCAACATAGTGTCGTCTGTATGGTTAAAGACACGTGAAAGTGGGTCAGAAGATAAAACCTTTTTGAACTGTGTTGGGGCTAGAATTGGAGGCGGTAGCCTAGACCCTAGTTGTTGTAGATACACAACAATGGGGTTCAACGCCCAAGTAATTTGACCAAACATGTTAAATGATAACTTGGTGAGTAAGCATTATGCTAAGCAAATTTATTGGAGATGTGATTAGTAGGTCTACACATGTGGTTACCTTTGGTTAACATGATTGCACCGTATTGCAAGGAGGAATAAGACCTAAAGGAAGTTATATTATTATTATTATTGGAGATCTAACCCTTACAATGTAGACTAGCCTATATTCATACTACATTAATGATTGGGAAGGTCAAGAAGATATAATTTTGTGACAAGAAATTCTTAAAGTATTATCATGTGAGTTGTCTCTCTCAAGGGTTTGGGTTAAGACTCGAGCAAGTGGTTGTAGCCAAGACCCGGTAGTTATGCCTTGTAATCTGGGGGTTCAAGAAAGATCTAACATCTTATCAACTTAGTTGAGTTATGTCTTAGTGAGAAAAGTTATGT
>VDFB02128161.1:0-39322 GCA_007258455.2 Sequoia sempervirens | reverse complement strand
TTTCAAATGTTTTTCTTTGTTTGTTTGTTTGCAATGAAGTTTGATTCTTTGAATTTGTGTAAGAATTATGTCAATTGTTTGAATGTGTAAATTATGACCAGAAGCAAGTTGCAATGATGCTGTAGTGAGAGATGTGCACAATTGCAATAGAAAGTACCCACAACATAAACATGAAACATAAAAGCACATGATAAAATTTGCAAACAAAAAAAGACTAATGCAAGAAATTTTGCAAACATTTAGACATCAAATACAAATTTCCCAAGCTTTGGTGGTAGATTGATGGCTGCCCAAGCAATGAATACATAGTTGATAGTAATTGTTTTTGGTGGAACTTTTCAATGATGTTAGTGAATTAATACTTGAAAATTATGTCAATAAATTCCAAGTATACAATGTAAGCAAGTATTAGAAATGAAAATGATAAAATTAATAATAATTGAATGCAAATTGTGTCAGCTTTACTGTCATCATGCATTTCATGTGCATGACATTTTGGTCGGAGGTAAGTTATTGTCGCAACGACAAGAGGTCAACATTGCAATTGTATGATGTGCATTGGATATGGTATGTTGTCATTCAATCTAAAGCTAATGCATTGAATGCTAGTAGGTCTATTAATTGATTTTGTTAAAGTAAATTAGCAAAATAGGACATTGTATATTTTGGCAAATATTGAATAGCTGAATGCAAATTGCACAATCTTTGACAGAGTGTTGGTTGGGAGAAAAGCAATGAATCATTCAGTTTTTCCTGTAACAACGAGCAATACTTGTAGATATCAACTACCATAAACAAAAAATATCCAATGTTGAAGAATGAAAATATAAAATGAACCATTAATTTTTCTTCTATATTTTGTTATAAAGTGGATGTTGGTGCTTATGAGAAATACGTGCTTGAATTTAGAACTATAGGAAGGTAGAAAAATATTATAAACTTTTGAATTTGATTGGCTAATCTAGTATCTGAAATTGAAATGCAATAATTGCAATAGTAAACGAGGTTTGCATTTAATGGATTAAACATGCATTCATTTAATCCCGACTATAGGAAAAAGACAAAAATATTTTAAACAATACAATCTCATTGGCCAAGCGAGTAATTGAAAAGAAAATGCAACAGATGCAATAGTAAACTTGCCTATCAGCAAGAAGTAATAAATATAGAATACTTAGAAGCTGTAATACTAGATTTTAAGCTAGTTCAAATGAGAACTGAGAGTATTAAGCATTGTGTAACATATAAAGGAAAAACATGTTGACTATAAAATGAGAGCTGTTAGAAGTTTTAATCTATAAAACATGAAATGTAGTCATATAGGCCAAATAGCCAGGAACATGAGTGTAAGATAAAAGGGAAGTGCAGGTTGGTGCAATAGCAGGTAGCTTTCCAGGTGCTTGTGTTCATTTCTCATCTGCAATGGCATTGATATGATTAGTACATAAACCATATTTTTATGTAATTTTAAACATATTTTGGAAATTGAAGACAAAAACAAGTATTTGTATCAGTATTGTTTTGTACCTTGTAGCATATGACATTCATTCAGTCACACAAATAGCTTTTGTAATCACATTGTTTTGATTGAGCTTGAAATGGCCTTTGGTGACAAAGTCCCATAGTGCAAATACAACTGCTGATTTGTCATTGATGTAGTCTTCGTATTTCATGTTTTGAAAAGCGGGCAAGAGTTGTTGCATGACACGGCTTTGAACTGAACAATGGATTTTTAGCTTGTCATTTGTTATGATGATAGTTTGAGGATGAAGTAAGTATATGTAACTGACTTTCTTGTCACACTGATTGCAATGAGCACTCTCTTGTTGGAGCATGCCGTAAGTGTTAAATCTATAATTGCATATCAGGCAGAAAGTTTCAAAGGGATTTGAAAGTGCGTTTGCTACTCTCAATGTGCCTGAAACCTAAAACATGGAAACGCAAATTGTTATAAGAGTTAGTTTGAAAGAACTTGTTTGACAAAGTGACGAGATATTTGAAAATTTACCGTAAATGTTGATTACATTAAAGCAGTTAGCTTTTCTATTGTTCTTTTGTTATTCAATTTGCAAATAAATGTTGATTGGCCTGTGTGGAACATGTTCTTTTGATCAGTGGTTTTTAGTATATTTTTGAAAAGAAATGCTAGAGTTTTGTTCTTGAATAGCTGTTGCGTTATTTGCAAGTATTGTTGTTCATGCGATGAATGCATTTGCAGCTGCATGGTATTGAGAAAGTTAGTTATCGTCACATGAAAATTTTAGTAGAGGCCAAAATGATAGAGAAAAGGGTTAAAATGGATTAGTGGCATATGGTAAGTAGAGATTTGTACCTGCGCTTTGTCAGATTCTGCTCTGCCATCTTTGATGTCAATAGCATATTGGCTACCAACTTTGTTTGCACCAACAACCAAAGCACCTATTGTTCCAATTGGATTTTGATTTGTGACTGCTAGTAACTGGCTTATAGTTGTATCTGGAATGAAGTAATAGTCTTTAGAAAATCGAGGCATGCTTTCTATTGTGCTAGTGTTTGTCAATATCAATATGCAACCACAATCCCCTCTATCATCATCTGTTTTACGTGCAATTTGGAAACCTGATATTGAAACTCCTATTCCTGGAATTATTTTGTGTTGATGTTGTTGCACAAGGTTTCCACTAATATTCAACGTAATTGTCATTTATGCTTTGAGGTCTGTGAGATCTGCATGCAATACCTGATTTGTTTCATTGTCTTTGTCCAATGTTGCTTTGTAGACAACAAGAATGTCACCTTCAAATGTGTCACCAACTTTTTTTGCATTTAAGTCTTCAATTGATATGTGCATATGTACAAGGAGTTTGATAGCCATTGAGTACAAGACATGTTTTCCCAAAATCCAAATACACTAGATTGAATGAGAGAAACCCAAACAAAAAAGCATGAATACAATGAAAGGTTTTAATCTGAATGTAAAACCCAATATGAATTCCTGGTTTTTGTTTGGTTCAGCTCATTCAGGCTCAATGCATTACTTTTCTAGAATAGCGTTTTTTGTGCTTTGCTACAACAATCCTCTTTTTCTCCACACTTGTCTCGAATACTTGCAGGCAATGCTTCCCTGAAACAAAAATGTTATTATATAGACATAATAGAGATCCATATATATACATATATATACACATACACATTACACATATATATAGTTATAGACAATTACATATATAAGAACCTATAACTGATTGCTCAACAGTAGTTGTAACGAATCAAAGAAACAATTTTGAACATTTTATTTTAATGTGCTTGCTCTAGAATGCTTTTTATTTTTAAGGACATTGTCTATGTTGTATACTACTGAGCAGCTTGCATATTCATACTTATTAATGTCTATTATTTGTATATTCTCATGTCTTGTCTTCATTTTGAATGTGAAATCTTTAGTATTTGCACATATGTATAGTACAATAGAGTTGATATTTTGCGTAGACGTGAAAATGTTTCATTGCAAGGAGAAAATGACAATGATCCAAGAATCTGACCTGCAATTTTCTTGTTCAACAGTTGGCTATATTTGGGCCAATGTAGATGTTTGTCTCCTAGTGAAATTGTAAATAGTGGTTCCTGTCATAGGGACATTTGAGACAAATGAGCATAGTGGATGACATGCTATATGCAACTCATAAACATAAAGCAATTAATGCTCAATGGATGTAGTAAATAAACTTTGTACTTTGTTGTCAGTTGTAACAAGTTAGTATTGCAAAGTTAGTGCATTCAATGCCCTCACAGTCCACAAGAGCTTGGTCAAACTATTTAGCTTTCCATGTAACACCGAGCAATACTAGTAGCTATCAAGTATTATAAACAAATATCAGAGTCGATGACATATAATACATTTTTTTATAAACATCAACTACAAAAACAATGAAAAAATTTGGAAAAAAAAGACCAATGTCATAAATTTATGAAACATACAAACATTAAGTAAATTTTTTGTGAGATTTGCCGATAGGCTACTGGCCACTCAAGCAATAAACACATAATTAATGCATTCAATGCCTCCACAGTCGAGAAGACCTTGCTCAAAGCATATGTCATCTACTGTACCCACTTGCCTTGTCATCTCTTGTAACAACAAGCAATACTTCTAGTTATCAAGTATCATGAATACACAACCAAGCCACTCACCAACAATTCACTTTTACAGAATAACGAACATGGAAAAGAAATTACAGATATGCAACATTGTAACCTTTGTCAGAATAAGCATTGATACACATGTGTAATTGGTCGATATGTTTTTGGCTAGAGGAGCACAGTAAAATGGGGACATTTTTCCTGTGTTAGTAAGAAAGAGCAATGAAACCAATGGAAAAAGGCACAATAATTAATAAAAACTTAATTGTAGGAGCTAACTGTTACCAGATTTTCACCCATGGCTCAATCAGGTAGAGCCCATTGATAGAAAGAAGAAAGAAAATGGTACATTTGCTATTCCCCTTACATTGCATTCATGTATACAAATGAAATAACTTGGGAGATTACAAAAACACAAATCATCACATTTATACAGATGCATGAAACATAAGAAGATTTTGCAAATTTCTTCTGAAAAGTTATTTTATTGAATAGAAATATTCATTTGACTCACACAAGCCATGAGTTTAACTGTTGCTTGCTTATTCAATACAAATCAAAATCAACATATACATGAATAAGTGAAAAATATAAATGTGCATGAAAGAGAGAAAATAGTCATTGCCTGGAATGATTGGCTCTGGTTGCGTCTTCTTATTCGTTCCTGCTCCAAGATTTTCTTGAGCCTTTCCTAGTTCTGTGCCGCTCCTAAATCCTGCATTTGGCAAAAGCAATGGTGTTAGAGCAATGCTCTAAGCAAAGAAAGGTTTCAATCATACATGAACATACACCTATCCACATATATACTGATCTTCAAAATGCATTAAAAAAGTGATGCATACATTAGGTGTCCCGGAGAACCAATGAAGTCATAAAACACACCTAAAACATGCACGTTTTTTCTAACGTTTGCTTCATGTGCAGATACATGAAAAACATTGATATTTTTATCTGATTTTAAGCACGTGGGATAAATGTGGCTCCCACAAAGGTTGAGCCCAGCGTGTTCATCACATAACTTAGAAGGATAATTCATCAGATAGTTCATTGCTTTTGATTTATACAAACAGGTGTACATCTTTTGTGACATTGTCTTTTTGTCACTACCATAAGTGACATTTATTTGTTGCAGGAAAAATCATAAAGAATGAAGTAATTTTTATGACTAGACAACTTGCAAATATATTGATGTGCTCATTTATGAAATCACAGTTTAAGGCAACACTAAAAGAGAAACATTGTTTCCTAAGAAAGCATTGTTTTATGCTGAAGTAATCTTTCAAAGATCATAGTTATGCAACTGTATTTAGATTTGCTACTAAAACTGCAATGAAGTAGGTTGAAGAATTATCAACAGTGAATAACAATAGAAAAAGGGCAGAGCCTCTGAAGGAACTAGCAGTGACAATGAGTCTTCAAGCTAAGTGAATGTTCATTTATTCCAAGATATCACATTGAAGTTTAAAAGGGATTGAGATAGTCAAAGAGCTTTGAAAGTCTGATGTGTCTTTGCATAATCTATGATTTGTAATCACTGAATATTTGGTACAAGATTCAAAACTTCAAGCTACAAGAAAAAAAAAGATGTATATGCAAAGGCATGACAAAAGATGGCAGCCTACAGAGTTATAAAGGAGAATCACAAACACCTTCAGTCTCATAAGTTTCAAGCCTATACAAGCAAAAAACCCTCGACCATGAAAATGAGGTGTTTATGAGTATGGCTGCAGCCATAAGAATGACTCTAAAGTCTGGAGAGTAAGGTGATTAGAAGTCAAGCAGGCACAGAAAAGGTGAAGCATATAGCACAAAGGGGATTTTATGAGAAATGCATAAAATAAACTAGAAAATAAATATTTTATTGTATTTTATACATTGAGGAGTTTATGTACTGAAGAGGAAAGGTTGTTTCTCATAAATTGTACAAACCCACTTGGGTTTTGTTTCATGCACAAAATATTTCTTCTCAAGAATCGACCATGGTTGAAATAGATGTTTTTGTGTTTACAATGAAATGTCAGCACGACCATGACAAAGTACAGGGGGTGAAACTTGAAGGTTGTAGAGACAAACCTTGAGGGATTTATACAGATAAAAAAGGAAGGGTTTTATACTCTCAAGCCTGTGGCCATGATTAGAATCTATCAGATAAAGCATGAAAAAAAACACAGAGAATAGAAATATTTTCATTATTATGCTACAAAAAATTTTTTAAAACAAGTTTTGAATTGCAGAGAATGAAAAGAGATAACAAGTTTGCTTACCCAATTGATGTTTTCTTTTCTCTAAAACTCTGCATGAGGATGTTTTCGCAGAGCTCCAAAAGCTCTCATGGTGGCCTGGCCAAGTGGATGAAGGGTTACAGGGAGACAGAGAAAAATATTTTTTTTTAGAATACTATGGCCTTAAAGGCTAAATTTCATAAAAAGAGATCTCTTTTCCTTTAGAGAAAATGCTTACCATTTTTTTTTCCTGGTAGAAATGATAGGTTTTAACACAAAATGCTTGCAAATATCTATCATTGAAGCTCCAGAAGTTATAGTCAAAAGTTCTACAGAAACCCTGGTGACAACTTGCTATAAGCTTCTTCATGAAGCTTCTAAGGCGAAATGATCAAAGCTTTTACCTTCTTTTGTTTTTTAGGTTTAGAACCCTATAATCAAAGCTGATAGAAGTTTTTTTGTTACATCTTTTATTCAAATACAATATCAACTAATGCCGATGGTGGTCAAGACTTGAAGTCTTGTGTTAACTATGCTTTTGCCTTATCACTTAGAGCACACCCAAATCTTTTTGACTTTGTAAATATTTTGACCAAACCTATTTATTTTGCATTGCCTATTGTATTATAATATGCATAAAATCAAATGATGATTTATAGGTCATTTGATTCAAGCGTTATTTTAAGAATGCAAAGAAATAGGGACTTGTGTGTTTTGACCAAGTCATTAGGAGGTTAGCCAACACATGCCATGAATGGAGGGAAGTTTTTTTCAGTTTGCAAACACATGGAGGCTATCTAGGAGGTTGTTTTGACTCTTTATGAGCTTTGAAGGGAATTTTAGAGTCATTTTGAGTTGTCATCATTATTGACTTGGTCAAACTTGACCATTTCAATACTTTGGAGCTTTTGTGGATAAAATCTAGGTGCTAAATTTTTGGCTTTTGAAAGCCATCCGACCCAAGAAGCTTCCAGTTCCTATTTTGATGGAGCTTGCTTACTTATGTTTTTGTAACTCATTTTGTAACTCAATTCTGGATAATGCAGTTTCTACACTTAGTGACTTTTTGAAGTCCTTTGGCAGTTTTTGCAGACTTTTGTAACTCAGTATTTTGGCTTGTACAATAGTAGATATCATGGATGAACAATAAAGATGAGTTTTCACCTTCTCAGTTCTTCTGTTTCATTGTGTGCATGTGTTTGATTATTGAAATTACTTGTAAATGTTCTCTAATTCCTTGTAATTTTTGTCTCAACTTAGCACCTTTTGCAAAAATATATATGTATAGTGCAGGTCATAAGTTGTGTTAAGAATTTGTGAATGCTTTTAGTTGTGACAGTCATATTTCCCTCTAAGAGTTTAACATCTTTTAAACCTCCTGATGAAACACTTATGCAAGAAGCATATAGTAGTTGAGCAGTGTGAGTTTAGCTTTATTAGTTGATTAGCTTGTGTTGTAAACTGTTTACAAGTTAGCTTAACAGTTAGGTGCATCACCATAGAGATAAGCCATTTTAGTTTATGTTATCTTCTATCCTTTTCCTCAACATAATTAGTAGTTTAGGTGAGTACCAAGAGGAATCCGGCCTTCTCCGGAGGTTGATCTCTCTTTGTAAGTAGCCTGCAACATTAGAGGTCATCCCATGTTTTCACTAAAAAACTAAGTTCTGCAACTTGACTTGTCAAATCTTCCAGCTTAGCTAGGGTGCAATTTTAGTTGTTAACACTAACAACATATTTAATAACATGTAACAAAGTCTTGGTAAGTTATAGGAATTGATTTGCAAAATCTTTTTCACAGGATTTGTTGATTTAGCTAAATATTGTTACATGTTTACATGTAACAGTTGTACTATTCTAAGCATCGCACAATTGGTTCATTTGTATCATGTATGCAGGACGTAAAAAAAGTAATTATAAATAATTTTATTTACCGTGAATTTAGAAAAGAACATATGCCAATGGAAAATAGGCCATAAAAAGTAAAGTTCATAGTAATAACAATTTTTATAGCTAAACTGGAGGTTTAAATATTAATTAATTGTTTTGCAAATATTATTCCACTTTCATTATTGAGAAGTCACACCAAAAAAAATATGCTAAGGCTAGTGGTTTGGAGCAATCCCAATACCTTGTAATGTGTAAATGGTTAACAGTTGTAAACAAAAATGCTTGTCTATGCCTCATTGCGCTGCATAGCTTTGAGACGTTGACTAAGTGCATGGTTAGTAAGAATGGAAAAGTTGTTACATGTAAACATGCAAGAATATAGACTCAAAACAAATTTGTCCTTTGATTAATGCATAAGAATACTGTCTGCAAAATCTGCGAGGAACGATGAGGCAGAGAGAAGTGTTTTATTGTTTGGAAGGAAGAGGGCATTTACAGAAGAACAACTGAATTTTGCAGAATGCTAATGCTCAGTGAGTTGTTATTGCTTTGTAAAGTATCAAAGAATGAGTGTAGAAGAACTTTGACTATTTGGTAAAACCTAATTTACAAATCCTATCAAAGTAACTGCAATAACAACTCATATGCATATGGTATGTATGTCATAAACATGAAATAGTAAAAGCAAAGAAACAGGCAACATATGGAAAATTAAATGTTATGGGCAAGGTCTTGTTAACTGTAAATGCATCAAATGCATTCACTATTGATTGATTACAACAATTTTGCATTTTACTTGTTAATTTTGTCATATGCTTTTATGTTTTATGTTAATGAATAACATAAGCATACCAATGAAGTTTGATTCTTCAAATGTTTGGAATAATTATGTGAGTTGTTTGAATTTGTTCAATTTTTCCCATAAGCAAGTGACTTTTGCAATTGTTTGATTGCAATAATGTTGCAGTTAGAGATGTGCATAATTGCAGTTGGCATAATTTGTAGACAAGAATTATTACAGGGAAAACTTAATGCTTTGAGCAAGGTGCTATCAACTGTGGAGGCATTCAATGCATTAACTATGTATTGATTGCTTGAGTAGGTGAGAGCCTATCAGCAAACCTTGGAAAAATTGTATTCAATGCCTGAATGTTTTGAAAAAATATTAGTTTGGTCTATTTTTTTGCAAATTTTATCATATGTTTGTGTGTTTCATGTTCACAAATAACATATTATCCTACACAATCTGCATTTGATAGATTGTTGTTTGTGGTCCCCAAGTCATATCATTTAATGCATTAAACATGCATCGTTTGTGTCAGTGATAGTAGCCTCTTATTTTCCTAATTTACTTTAACAAAAATTAATAAAAGGTCTACTCCAAGTAATAGAAAGAGAGATAAATTGTTTATTATCTCTCAATTGCAAATGAAACCATTGCAATAGTAATTTACTCCTTGGCTTGAACTGTTCCATTTATCTTGGTTACATAGCATATGCCATCTACTATACCGATTTGTACAGTTAAATGTTATAACAACAAAGAATACTTCTAGTAGCAACACGACAAGAGTTCTCAAACATATGCAATTGTTTTGTTTGAGTACCAGGCATAGTAGACAAATCAAAATTATGAAAACGTAAACTCAATACCTTGGTTGGAGCAGATTCACTATTCATTTTTATTCAAGGAATTAGGTAAACAGGACATTATATATTTTGGAAAATATTTAATGACTAGATGCATGTTGTACAAGCTTTGGCAGTAGGTTGATTAGCATTGCAGCAGTGAATGCATGATTAATGCACTAATTCCATTATTGATTTTTGTTTTAGAAAATTATTCATATTTCATGATTGCAATTATGCATGTTTATGAATCATATGGCATGCAATTGACTATGGTCATTTGTCTATTTGGAAAGTCAGATTCTTGAACCATTGTTCTCCTTTATTGTTGACAATTCTTCCAATACATAATTCATAGACACATTGGAAGAATTAAAATTTATTTGAAACAAAGGAGAAGAATGGTAGAGGAATTTGACCTTATAGCTTGTTGTTCATGTGCTAAGTTTGTGTGCAACAATGTAGATTTTTGTTCCTTAGCTCAATTGCAAAAAATGGTTCTGTTACTGGTACAATCTACGCAAATGAGCACAGTCTATGACATAGAACATGTCATTCATAAACATTTAAGAATTAAATGCAAGCTGTGTGAGCGTTTTCATTGACATGCAGTTAATGTACTTGATGCGCATGGCTTACTACCAAAACAAATTGTATAATCTATATATAATGTGATACTATTTTTGTAATTTACTTGAACAAAAGTGTATAATAGACCTGCTCCAACAAATAGGAAGAGAAATAAAACATAATTTTCAAATACCAAAAATATTTTCTTAAATTGCAAGTATGGGAAAGAGACAAAGACATTACTATTGCGTTTGTTGCATTTTCCTTTCAAATAGTCACTTGGCCAACAAGATTGTATTGTTCAAAATATTTTTGTCTTTTTCCTATAGTCGGGATTTAAGCGCATTTTTTTTGTGCTTGAAAATTAAGGTTTATCTCTTTTTCTATTGGTTTGAGTAGGTTGATTTTTCATTTTCCTTTAAGTAAATTAGGAAAATAGGGGGACATTATATATTGTGGAAAATATTTAATCAGGGGGTACATATTATGTGACTTTTGGTGGTGAACTGGTGGGTACTGAAGCAATGAATGCATGTTTAATGCATTAAATGCAAACTTCGCGATATATGTTGGACAACTGTTGCTAACAGAAGCAAATAATTCATAGTTAATTCATGAAATATGAGGTGAGTGCTGGATTTTTCTTATTGTTTGTTGAGAAGCTTGCACTTTTTTGGCTGCAGGATGCCATCTTCAACCTCTGTCATTTTGTGCAGTGCTTGAGCGAGGGAGGAGCCGAAGGAATGATGTACAATTGGTGAGTGGCTTGTTTGTTTGTTTTTGATACTTGATAACTAGAAGCATTACAGGGGAAACTGAATGGTTTGAGAAAGGTCTTGTGGACCGTGGGTACATTGAAACCATTAACTATATGTTTATTGCTTGAGTGACCATTAGTTTGTTAACAAAGCTCATAAAGCAAATTGTGCGAGATGTGTTGGAGGGCTCGTGGGTACACATGCAGTGAATGCATAGTTAGTTTACAAAATTCTAGGCAAGTGCTAGGTTTTATTTGTGCTTATTTTCATTTGTTTATTGTTTGTTGAAAAGCTTATGCGTTTTAGCTCATGGTTGCGTTTTTGCATGTTCATTATTCTAAAAAAGTGCATTGTTGGTAAATGGCTTGGCCGTTGGTTTATGATACTTTATAACTAGAAGTATTTGTTGTTGTTACAAGGGATAAGGGGACAACTAGAGGCAAGTGGGTGGCATCAAATGCATTAACCATGTGTTTATTGCTTGACTGACCAGTGACCTATCAACAACTATTTTGAAAAGAAAATTCAACAACAACAATAGTAAGTTGCTTCTGGGAAAAAAATAGTTCCATGTTTATAGATTACATGACATGGCATTCATTCAGTATGCTCATCTATTTATTTGGTGACATAAATTCTTGAACGTTGCTTGTGCTTTGTTCTTTATAACTCTACGAAGACATAATTTTTAGGCACATCAGAACGTTTAAAATTCATTACAAAGAAAAGGGAACAATGATACACGAATCTGACCTTTTAGTTGTTCGTTGAACAATTAAGTATATATCTAGCCATATAGGTGGTTGCTTTTGACTGTAATTGTAGGCAATGGTTCTTGTTAAAGGAAGAAACTAGACAAATGAGCACAATCCATGAAATAAGCAATGAACACATAGTTGATGCATTGAGTGCCCCTACAGTCATTTTCCTCTAAGCAAATAAGCCAAATAGACCAATGCAATAAATTTTTGGAAACATTTAGACATAAAATCCAAATTTCACAAGTTTTGCTTGCACGCTAGTGCCTATCAAAACAATAAATCTAGAATTGATGGATTCTATTCCTGTACAACGAAGAAGGGCTTGGTCAATGATGTAAAAGAGTTTTGCTTTTTGTAGCAACAACAGTCTACCAGATATTGGGATTGGTTCCTATCACTAACATCAACATTTCATGTTCCTTAAAAGTAACTTGCTAGAGCAAAAAATAGTTTCATGTTTATGAATTACATGACATGTCATACATTATGCTCATCTGTCTATTTGGGAAGTCAAATTATTGAACAAGCATTCTCCTTTATTGTTCACAACTCTTCCAATACATAATTCTGAGACACTTTGGAAGAATTAAATTTCATTGTAAACAAGGTGGGAGAATGGTACAAAAATCTAACCTTAGAGCTTGTTGCTAAGGAACCAAGTCTATTTGCAGCGAGAAAGATCTTTGTCCTACACTTCCATTGTAACAAATGGTTCCTGTTACAAGTACAATGCAAAGAAATCAGCATAGTCCATGACATAGAATATGCTAGTCATAATCATGAAACAAAGAAGAGCACAATAAATTTTTCCAAATATTCAAGAATTAAATCCAAACTGTGTTAGTGGAAAATGCAATAAGTATGCTTGTATTGGCATAGTATTTAATGCATTAACTATGCATTTGCTACTTTGCAATGAATTACAAATATTTTCCAAAATTTATTATGTGCTTCTATTGTGCTAATTTGCTTATAAGCAAACAAATATTAAAGCCACTGCAATGAATGACAAAATAGACAGGAGAAAATATATTCAAATTATATAGTCTAATTGGTGTTCATGGCGAAACAATGGATATCGATTGCATATCACATGTTTGCAATTATGCATTATTCTGATTGGAAAGAAAGCAAAATAATGATACAAGAATCTGACCTTCTAGTTTGCTGTTGAAGAGTGACAAATATTCACAGTCAGATAGATCTTTGTATCTGACTTCAATTTAAAGCAATGGTGCCTATGACTGGGAAAAATTAGACAAATGAGCATAGTCCATGACACATAATATGTTATTCACAAGCATGAAACATAAAAGCACATGATAAAATTTGCAAACAAAAAAAGACTAATGCAAATTTTTTTGCAAACATCTAGACATCAAATACAAATTTCCCAAGCTTTGCTGATAGAATGATGGATGCCCAAGCAATGAATATATAGTTAATGCATTATAGGCCCACACAGTTCACAAAACTAACATATAATATGTTATTCATAAAAATGAAACACATAAACATATGATAAAATTTGCAAAAAAAAACAAAGGTGATAATTTTTTGTAAACATTCAGAGATCAAATACAAATCTTGCAAATTTTTCTAATAGGCTGGTCACTACCCAAGCAATGAATATATAGCCAATGAATTGAATGCCTCCATAGTTGACAAGACCTTGGGCAAAGCATTGAGTTTAATATTGTTTGTTGTTACAATGGATAATTGTACATATGTGTGTAGTCAATGACATATGACATGGAGTAGTTCAAGGCAAGGAGTAGGTTACTATTGCAATGGTTTCATTTGCAATTGACAAATAATAAACTATTTATCTCTTTTTGTATTGGTTGGACTGGACTATTATTCATGTTTGCTAAAGTAAATTAGGAAAATAGGAGGGCATTATATATTTTGCAAACATTTTATCATTGGATTAATAAACTGTTCACGTTTGTACTAAACCAATCTTTCTTTTACAAATGTCATTTTCCTTCAAAATAATAAAACACTTCTCTCCATCTCAACGTTGTACACATAATTTGTAGATCATATTCTTATGCATTAATCAAAGGAAAAATTTGTTTGGAGTCTATATTCTCACATGTTTACATGTAACATGCTTTCCATTCTCACTATCTATGCACTCAATCAACATCTCGAAGGTATGTAGTGCACCAAGGCATAGAGAAGCATTCCCATTTATACCTGTTCACTATTAACATATTACAAGGTATTGCGATTACTCCATACCACTAGCCTCAACTTATTGTTTTAGGTGCATCTCTCCAATGATATAAGTAGATTAATATTTGCAAAAGAATTAATTGTGCAATTAGATTTATTTGACAAATTTTATAATGTGCTTCTATTTCGCTTATTTGATTAGACAAAGAAGAGTAGTAGATCTTGTCCACATAATAGAAAAATAGGTAAATGATAGATTTCAGACATGAAAGATCCAGTTGATACTTGATTGAGTTCTCTTTGAGCTACTTTCCTAGTTACTTAGTTTCTATGAATTAATCAATAATCAAGAGCATCTACTTTATAACAAAAGAAACCGAATGCAGTAGGCATGTTTACTATTGCATTCGTTGCATTTGCTTTTCAAATAGTCCCTTGGCCAATCAGATTGTATTGTTTAATTTTTTTTTTCTTTTTCCTATAGTCGGGATTTAAGCTCATATTTTTTGTGCTTGAAAATTACAGTTTATCTGTCTTTCTATTGGTTGCAGTAGGTCAATTTTTCATTTTCCTTTAAGTAAATTAGAAAAATAGGGGGACATTATATATTGTGGCAAATATTTACTCGGTGTATGCAATATGTCTGGGGTAAGAAGACCAAAAAGTTTGTTGACAAACATGGTATGTTGCTCTTAATCAAAGGAAACATTCCTAAAGGGTAATGCTTGTGTATGCTTTGACATCCTACACACATTGTACAGGTGAACCAACTGTATTGATAATGAGAATCGTATGACTGTTACATGTGAACATGTGATAATATTGAGTTGAATTTGTGAACCCTGTGAACAAGATTTTGCAAATCAATTCTAAAAACTTACCAAGGCTTTGTTATCTGTTATTAAATACGCTGTTAGCTCTTACAATAAAGTTTTTATTAATTATTGTGCCTTTTTTGAATGGTTTTGTTTCTCTTTCTTATAAACACAGGCACAATGTGTTTATCCTACAGTGCTTCTATAGCAGCAAACATGTCAACCAATTTCATGTGTGCAACAATGCTTTTTTTGTGTGAAAGGTTACAATATTGGATATTTGTAATTGCTTCCTTTGGAATCTATACGAAGTAACCAAATGAAAATTGTGAAACATAGAACTCAATACTTTGGACAAGGTCTTGTATACTACAATCATTTAATGCAATAGCTATAGATTGGTCGAGAGGTGTCGCATATCCTATGCACATCATGCAGTTACCTACTCCTTGGCCTCAACTATTCCATGTTTATCAGCTACATAGTATACGCCATTTACTGCACCCATTTGTCCCCTTAGCACTTGTAACAACAAGCAAAACTTCTAGTTATAAATTATCACAAACAAACATACACGCCACTTGCCAGTAGTGCATTTTTCATAGAATGAAGAACATGAAGAGCTTAAAACACACAAGTTTTTCAACGAAGAATAGGCAAACAAGAATCAGGACAAATAAAACCCAACATGTCCCTGAGATTTCTTGAATCAATTATGCATTTATTGATTCCATACCCACCAACTATCCAACACATCACAAAAAATTTGCATTTAACACATTAAACATTTATTGACTACCCGAGGATTAAATATTTTCTAGTATATATTATGTCCCCCCATTTCACTAATTTACTTAAAAAAAAAGAATAGTAGTCCTATTCCAAGCAATAGAAAAAAAAGAAAACATAATTTTCAAACATGAAAAATTTGTACTTAAATCACAATTATAGAAAAAATAGAAAACAATTATAAACAATACAAATTGATTCGCTGAGCAAGAATTTCAAAAACGAATTGCATAGTTGCAATTGTAACTTGCAACTGTACAAACAATAGTTTCATGTTTATGAATTACATGGCATGCCATTCAGTATGCTCATTTGTCTATTCGGAAAGTTAGATTCTTGAACCAATTTTCTCCCTTATTGTTTACAATTCTTCCAAGGCATAATTGTTGGGCACATTGGAAGACTTAAAATTCATTGGAAACAAGAGGGAAGAATGATACAAGAATCTGACCTTTGAGTTCCTTGTTCAACAACCAAGTATGTTTGCAGTGATATAAATGTTTGCACCTCTCTCCAATCGTAAGCAGTGGTTCCTATTAGAAAGACAAAATCGATAGATGAGCATAGCTCATGACATGTAATATGTTATTCATAAACATGAAACATAGAAGCATATGAGGGAAATTGCCAAAAAAAAGATAAACATGATAATTTTTTGCAAACATTCGTACATTAAATTAAAATTTGCGAGCTTCGCTGATAAGAAAATGGCCACTTAAGCAATGATAGACAATTGAAGCCGAGGAGTAGGTTACTATTACAATTGTTTCATTTGCAATTCACAAACAATAAACAAAATATCTCTTTTTCTATTGGTTGGAGCAGGTCTATTATTCAACTTTGTTAAAGTAAATTAAGAAAATAGGGTGACATTATATATCTTGCAAATATGTAATCACTAGATACAAATTGTGTTAGCTTTGGTAGGAGAATGGTAGATACTGAATCAGTGAATACATGGTTAATTAATTAACTAGTACTAGGAAACCAATACAAGCATTCCCGTTTACACATGTTCACCATTCACACATTACAAGGTATTGGAATTGCTGCATACTACTAGAGCGTATTGTTTCTGGTGAGACTTTTTAATAATGAAAGTGGATTAATATTTGAAAAATAATTAATTAATATTTAAACCTCTAGTTTAGCTTCAAAGCTGTTATTCTTTTGAACTTTACTTTCTATGGACTATTTTCCAATGACATAAGTTCTTTTCTAAATTCACAGTAAACACAATTATTTATAATTAGTTTACTTAACTAAATCAATTTATAATGCAAATTGTGTGAGATTTGTACATGGGGTTGTGGGTACATAAGCTATGAATGCATAGGTGAAGCATGAAATACTAGAGAAGCGATCAATTTTATTTGTGCCAATTTTCATTTGTTTATTGTTTGTTTCTAGCTCTAGATTTGCCTATTCCATGTTTCCTATGTTTAAGGTCCTTGAATGCTAGAAGAGCTATTGAGTTTTGTTTGAGCAATTATCTGAATAGCTTAGTTTTTTGTGATTAAATCACTAAGCATTAGCATTTACTTTGTAACAAAACATAGGAAATGCAGTAAACATTTTCAGCAAAGAAACAACATCAGAAAGTGCGTCAAGAAACATGACTTTCCAATGTGTTGAAGAACTATGTATTGGAAGAGTTATGAACAATAAAGGAGAGTGTCGGTTCAATAATTTGACTTTGTGGGTACATAAGCTATGAATGCATAGTTGAAGCATGAAATTTTAGAGAAGCGATTAGTTTTATTTGTGCCAATTTTCATTTGTTTATTGTTTGTTGACAAATTTGTCTGTTTGTAGCTCTAGATTTACCTTTTCCATGTTTTCTAATTCTCTAAGGCCCTTGAATAGTGGAGAAGCTATAGATTTTTTTTGAGAAATTATCTCAATAGCTTATTGAAGCAGTGAATGCATGTTTAATGCATTAAACACAAACCTCGCAATATGTTTTGGATAGTTGGCGCAAACACAAGTAGAGAATGCATAGTTAATTCATGAAATGTTAGGCGTGTATTGGTTTGTGCATATTGTTTGTTTATTTTTTGTTGAGAAGCTTGCATGTTTTTGGCTGTGGGTTGCCATCTTCGACGTTTTTCATTCTATACAATGCTTGATCAAGGGAGGAGCCATAGGAACGGTGTGCAATTGGTGAGTGGCTCATCTGTTTGTTTTTCATACTTGATAACTAGAAATGTTATAGGGAAAACTGAATGGTTTGAGCAATGTATTATGGGTCCCGTGGGTACACATGCAGTGAACGCATAGCTAATTCATGAAATCTTAGGTGAATGTTGGATTTTGTTGTGCTTATTCTCGTTTGATTGTCGTTTGTTGAAAAGCTTGTGGGTTTTTTAGCTCTTTGTTGCATTTTTGCATGTGGGTACATGTGCAGTGAATGCATAGTTAATTCATGAAATATTAGGTTAGTGCTTGGTTTTTTTTGTGCTTATTCTCGTTTGATTATTGTTTGTTGAAAAGCTTGTGGGTGTTTTAGCTCTTTGTTGCATTTTTGCATGTGGGTACACATGCAGTGAATGCATAGTTAATTCATGAAATCTTAGATGAGTTTTGGGTTTTGTTTGTGCTTATTCTCGTTTGTCTATCGTTTGTTGAAAAACTTGTAGGTTTTTTAGCTCTTGGTTGCACTTTTGTATGTTCGTTATTCTATAATTTGTATTGCTGGTGAATGGCTTGGTTGTGTGTTTATGATACTTGATAACTAGAAGTATTGCTTGTTGTTACAAGGGCTAACAGTGCAAGTGGGTACAATAGATTGCATATGCATTACAAGGGCTAACGGGGAAGTGAATGCATTAATTATGTGTTTATTGCTTGAGTGGGTAGCATCCTATCAGCAAGCCTCAAAAAGAAAATTGTGTGAGATTTGTTGGAGGGCTGGTGGGTATGAAAGCAGTGAATGCATAGTTAATTCATGAAATATGAGGCGAGTACTAGGTTTTATTTGTGCTTATTATTGTTTGTTAAAAAGCTTGTGTGTTTTTAGCTTTTGGTTCTATTCTTGCATGTTTGTTATTTTGTGGCAGTGCACTATTGGTGAGTGGCTTGTCCTTGTGCTTATGATACTTGGTTACTGTTACAATGGCTAATGGGGAATGATTGCAAAAAATTATCATGTTGGTCTATTTTTTTGCAAATTTTATTGTTCTTTCTGTGGTTCATGTTTATGAATAGCATATTATATGTCATGGACTGTGCTAATTTGTCTAATTTATCAGGAAATGCAATAAAAATTTTTAGCAGAGAAACAACATGAGAAAGTGCGTTAAGAAACAAAAAAGAAAGGACAGAGAAGAAAACTTAGAACAACAAAAAATAGATGAAATAGAAGAAAACAACTAAAAATAATACTATGCATTGGAGAGACTTCTTTTCACCAAAGCATTTTTAGTATTAAACCATGTTGCATAGACTGGTAATTTGTCAACTATAATGATACATAGTTTAATACTTATATGCTCTTTTGAAAAATAAGTCTCTTCAATGCTATAACCTCCAATGTGACTACAAATTTCTATCTAGTAATATATGTAAATGTTGTTGTCAGCACTATGTACATTGCCATATAATTTGTTTGATATTAAATGGCTCTGTTTATTGGTTTATTAAATGGCTATGTTTATGTGCATGCTTCGCAATACGATGTCCATGTTCACAGTGTACTGCAATTGCTTCTTAATGTAAGTCTGCTTAATTATATTAAAAATTATTCAATTTAATTGTATCTCCATGGAACAACAATAGCTAATCAAACATGTTCACCTTTTGAAGATAAATGTAATGAATTGTTCATGCCTTCATCCATGTGCAATATGCACATGTTGAACAAATCACTGTCACTATGTCTGGAAGATAAGTTGCAATGTTAGTAGTAGCCGCTTTGCCTAATTGGAAATTCTCATACATAGTTGCATAGATTTTATTTACTATTAAGATTGGTAAGTTCCTTCAAAATGCCTTGAGAAACATAATATGCTGAGACTACTGGTATCAAGCAATCCCAATACGTGCGTTGGTTGATGCATTAGAAGAGTAGTATGTTGTTGCTACATAAAGCAATACTGTTTTATATCTTTGAGAAAGGTCTTGTTTGCTGTGCAAGCATAAAATGCACTAACTATGCATTGATTTCTTTAATAGGCATTACCCTACTAGCAAAGCTTGTTAAATTTGGATCTAATGACTAGATATTTGCAACAAAAATTTTGCATCATCCTATTTGGCTCATTTTCTCAAAGGAAAATGAATGGTAGGCCTACTTCAAAGAATAGAGAAAGATATAAATAATAATTTTCAAACAAAAAAAATATGTTCTCAAGTGTTGTAGTTATCAAGTATCATAAGCACACAACGAAGTCACTCATGAGAAGTGCACTTTTAGAAAATAACAAACATGAAAGAGCGCAATCAAGAGCTAAAAACATAGAAGCCTTTGAACAAACAATAATCAAACAAGAATAAGCATAAATAAAACCCAACACTCGCCTCAGATTTCATGAATTAACTATGCATTCATTGCTTGTGTACCCACCAGTCCTCCAACACATCTTGCACAATTTACTTTGTGAGATTTTCTGATAGAATAATGACTATTGAAGCAATGAACACATAGCTAATGCTTTCAATGCACTCATAGTCAACAAGACCTTGCTCAAACCATTTAGTTCTCCCTGTAATAGTGAACAACACTTCTAGTTATCAAGTATCACAAATAGATAGACAAGCCAGTCAACAATAGTACACCGTTTCTACGGCCCTTCCCTCGTTCAAGCACTGTACAAAATATCAAACATTAAAGATGGCAACTGAAAGCTAAAAACACACAAGCTTGTGAACAAACAATAAACAAACGATAATAAGCAAAAATCAACACTTGCCTCATATTTCATTAATTAACCATGCAAAGTTTGTGTTTAATGCATAAAACATGCATTCACTAATTGAGTATCTTAGGCAAGTGTTTGGTTTTATTTCTACTAATTCTCGTTTGTTTATTGTTTGTTGAAAAGCTTGTGTGTTTTTAGCTCTCTATGTTCTCAATCCTAGGACTAATAGACTACTGGTAAGTAGGTTGTTTGTTTGTTTACGATACTTGTAACCTAGAAGTTCTGGTTGCTGTTACAAGGGCTAGGGGACAAATGGGTACAAAAGATCTATATAGTTGCAAAGATAGTTAGTTGTTGAACAAGGAACTGGAAGGTTAGATTCTTGTATGATTTTTCCACTTTGTTTGCGACAATATATAATGTCCCCCTATTTTCCTAACTTACTTAAAGGAAAATGAAAAATGAGCCTACTCAAACTAATATGAAATGAGATCAACCGTAATTTTCAAGCAGAAAAAATATGTGCTTAAATCTCGAGTATAGGAAAAAGACAAAAATATTTTAAACAATACAATCCCATTGGCCAAGTGACTAATTGAAAAGCAAATGCAATGGGTGCAATAGTAAACCTGCCTATTGAAAAAAATACTAAAAGCACACTAATGCTTAGATTATAGAATTTGATTCGTTGGCAAGGGTTGTGTATCAAGTGCAAAGAATAAATTTTCAGCAACAAATCCCTTACAGTTTCAATTTAATTCTTAAACATTTAGAAAAATTCGTTATGTGCTTATGTGTATCATGTTTATGAATAACGTGTTATATGTCATGCACTGCACCCATTTGTCTCCTTAGCCTTTGTAACAACAAGCAACAAGTTTGTAGTTATAGAGTTTGACAAACAAACAGACCAGGTGCTCACCAGTAGTGCATTGTTCATAGAATAAACGACCAAGAATTAACTATGCATTTACTGCTTCCATACGCAGGAGCTCTCCAACACATCTTGAACATTTTGCATTTAATGGATTAAACATGTATTTAGTGTTTCAACATTGAATATTTTGCAGTATATATAATGTCCCCCTATTTTTCTAATTTACTCAAACGAAAAATGAACAATAAGTGTACTCCAACTGATAGAAAGAGAGATAAAACATTTAATTTTGAAACATGAAAAAATTATCCTTAAATCCCAATTGTGGAAAAAACACATAAAAAATTTAAACAATATAATTTAATTCGCCAAGCAACTATTTCAAAAGCAAATTCAACGATTGCAATAGTAATTTTCTCATGGACGAAAAAAAGTTTCACATGTTTATGAATTGCATGGCATGCCATTCACTATGCTCATCTGTCTATTCAGCAAGTCAGATTCTTGAACCAAGCTTCTCCCTTATTGTTCACAATTCTTCCAAGGCATAATATTTAGGCACATTGGAAGACTTTAAATTCATTGTAAACAAAAGGGAAAAATGATACAAGAATATGACCTTTCAGTTCTTTGTTCAATAACCAAGTATATTTGCAGCCATATAGATCTTTTCCCCCATCTCCGATCGCAAGCAATGGTGCCTGTTACAAAGAGAAATTATACAAATGAACATAGTTCATGATATATAATATGTTATTCGTAAACATGAACCACAAAGCACATGATAAAATTTGCAAAAAATAGACAAATGTGATAAATTTTTGTAAACATTCAAACATTAAATGAAAATTCTGTGAACTTTTCTAATAGGCTAGTAGGCATTGAAGCAATCAATAGATGTTTAATGCATTCAATGCCTCCACAGTGAACAAGACCTTGCTCAAAGATCTAAAACAACATTGCTTTATGTAGCAACAACAAAAACATACAAACTTTTCAAGAAACCGTAAACAAATGAGAATAAGCACAAAAAAAACCAAGCACATGCCTGGCATTTCATGAATTAACTATGCATTCATTGCTTATGTACTTACTAGGCCTCCAACTCATCTTGCACAATTTTCATTTAATGCATTGAAGATGCATTGAACATAACATCCATAATAACTTTTCATGTACAAATATACTTGATTCTTTGAATGTGTAAAAATTATGCCATGTGTTTGAAACTGTCCAATTTATGCCGATAAGCAAACGAACTTTGCAATCATTTGATTGCAGTAATGTTGTAGCCAGAGATATGCATAATTGCAACCATGTGATACAAAATTCATATGCAATGTTTCATATAACACATCAGTCAGATTTTCTTACAAGAAAATGAAAGAAAATATACTTAAATTATACAATCTGGTAAATGTACAAAGCGAAACATTGCACATGGACTACATACCACATGCTTGAAACTATGCATAACTCTCATTGAAAAAGTAACTTTCTTTTGGGCATAAAATAGTTTCATGTTTATGAATTATATAGCATGTCATTCACTATACTCATCTGTTTTTGTTTCCTAAGTCTGTGAGGCCCTTGAACACTGAAGGAGCTATAAAGTTTCCTTTCAGCAATTATCTCAATAGCTTAGTTTTTTTTCATTAAATCGATAAGCATCACCATTTCCTTTATTGTTCACTGAATTCATTGCAAACAAAGGGGAATAATGATACAAGAATATGATCTTCCATTTCCTTGTTCAATAATTAACTATATTTGTAGCTACATAGATCTTTGCCTCACTCTCCAATTGCACAAAAACATGTTACTTTTGCAATCAAGAATATGCATAATTACAATCATCGGATATGCAATTCATTGCTTAAGTATTTTCCAAAATTCACAATGTCTTCCTAGTCTTCTAATTTTCTTAAATGAAAATGAATAATAGACCTAGTACATAAATCATGCATTCATTGCTTTTCTGCCAACTAGCCCTCTGTCAAAGCTTGTCCAATTTGCATTCAACAATTAAATATTTGCCAAAATATAAAATGTCCTATTCTCCTAATTTACTTTAACAAAATTGAATACTAGATTTAGTGGCATTTAATGCAATAGTTGTAGATTGATAGACAAGTGTGCCATATCCAATGCACATTATACAATTGCAAAGTTGACCTACTCCAACCAATAGAAAAAGAAATAAACCATAATTTTGAAGGACAAAAAAATTGTGCTTAAATCCTAACTATAGGAAAAAGGCAAAAATATTTTAAACAATACAATTTCACTGGCGAAGCGACTATTTGAAAAGCAAGTGCAATGGATGCAATAGTAAACCTGCCTATCAACAAGAACTAATAAAAGCAAAAATGTTTAGATTATAGAATTTGATTCGTTGCCAAGGGTTGTGTATGAATCCATGCAATAGGTTACTATTGCAATGGTTTCATTTGCAATTAAGAGATAATAAACAATTTATCTCTTTTTCTATTCGTTGGAGTAGGCCTATTATTCATTTTTGTTAAAGTAAATCAAGAAATTAGGAACTCATTATATTTTTTTGCAAATATTCAATCACTGCGTGCAAATTGTGCGACCTTTGGTGACAGGGTGGTAGCTATCAAAGTAGTCAATGCATGTTTAATGCACTAAATGGTATAACTATCGGATTACAAACAATAGTCTATTAAATGCAAATTCTGCAAGATAGATTTTCCCAAACATTCAGACATTAAATAGAAATCCTGCAAGCTTAGCCGATAGGCTGACATCTACCCAAGCAATGAATACATAGGTAATGCATTCAATGCCTCCATAGTCAACAAGACCTTGCTCCAAGTTTTTTAGTTTTTCTTGTCTTAATTCCCATTTGTTACAATTCTTCTGTTACTTGGAGTAGGCCTATTATACATCTTTGTTAAAGTAGATTAGCAAAATAAAAGGACATTATATATTTTGCAAATATTTAATCGCTAAATGCAAATCGTGCAACCTTTCAGAGCAGGATAATAGATTCTCAAGCAATCAATGTATGTTTAATGCATTGAATGGTATGACAGGCGGATTAGAAACAATAGTCTATTAAATTCAAATAACATAGAGAATGCATTAGAATTTTTTAGCATACAAACAACATCAAAAAGCATGTTAAGAAACATGATATGCTAGTATTATTGATAGTGACCGACACCAATATCTTGTAGCCTGTTGTTACTAGATAAATCAATACTCTTTTAGATCTTTGAGCAAGCTCTTCTTCCTTGTACATGCATATAATGCATTAACTCTCAATTCATTGCTTGGATAGGCACTACATTGCTAGCAAAGTATTTTAAACAATACAATTTCATTGGACAAGCAACTATTTCAAAAGTCAATTAAACAATTGCAATAGTGACTTGCCGCAACCATTTTCATTATACAAAGTCACTTAAGTGATTGCCCTTGTCCTCATACCAATACTTCTGTCCTGCTGCGACTAGAAATATTATTCCTTGTTACAAGGCCTAATTGTACAAATAGGTACAGTAGATAAAAAATGACATGAAACACTTGAATCCAATGAGCAGGGTACAATTGCAATGGTCTCATTTGTGATTGAGCGATAATAAAAAAATTATTTTGTTTCTCTATTGCTTCGTGTAGGCCTATTATTTTTTCTTGTTAAAGAAAATTGCAAAAATAACAACACATATATTTTGCAAATATTCAATGTCTGAATGCAAATTATGCCACCTTTCACAACAAGATAGTAGATGCTGAAGTAGTGAATGCATGTTTAATGCATTGAATAGTATGACTCACAGATAAAAACAATAGTCTATTAAATGCAAATTGTGCAAGATAATATGTTACCCATAAACATGAAACACAAAAGCACATGTTAAAATATGCAAAAATAAAAGAAGACCAACACAATAAATTTCTGTAAACATCCAGACATCAAACACAAATTTTGTGAGCTTTGCTAGTAGGCTCATGGCTACTGAAGCAATGAATACATAGTCAATGCATTCAATGCCTCCATAGTGAACAAGACCTTGCTCAAAGCATTCACATTTTCTTGTGACAATTCTCGTTTGTTACAATACTCACCTACTCCTTGGCTTCAACTATTCCACATTCATAGGTTACATAGCATATGCCATCCATTGTACCCATTTGTCCCCCTAGCCCTTGTAACAACAACCATCACTTCTATCTAACAAGTATCATAAACAAACATACAAACTGCTTACCAGTAGTCCACTGTCCCTAGGATTAAGAACATAGAGAGCTAAAAACACACAAGCTTTTCAACAAACAATAAAAAAACCAAAATTAGCACAAATAAAACCTAGCACTCGTCTAAGATTTCATGGATTAGTACCCGCCAACTCTCCAACACATCTCGCACAATTTGCATTCAATGAATTAAACATGTATTCACTGCTTCACAATTAAATATTTTCCAGAATATATAATGTCCCCTTATTTTTCTAATTTAGTTAAATGAAAATGAATAAACCGTAATTTTCAAGCACAAAAAATATGTGCTTAAATACTGACTATAGGAGAAAGACAAGAATATTTTAAACAATACAATCTCATTGGCCAAGCGACTAATTGGAAAGCAAATGCAACATATGCAATAGTAAAACTTCCTATCGGGACAAACTAATAATAGACCTACTCCAACCAACTATGAGAAAAACACAAAAATACTTCAAACAATACAATTTGATTCACCATGAAAAGTTTAAGAACAACAAAATGACTATTTCAAAAGAAAATTCAACAAATGCAATTGTAAACCTGCCTATCAACAGAAACTAACAATTGCAATAGCAACCTGCTTTTCAACAAAAAAAAGTTTCGTGTTTATGAATTACATGGCATGCCATTCACTATGCTCATCTGTCTATTCAGTAAGTCACATTCCTGAACCAGGCTTCTCCACAACTCTTCCAAATCATAAATTTTATGCACATTGGAAGACTTAAAATTCATTGAAAACAAAGGGGAGGAATGATACAAGAATATGACCTTCCAGTTCCTTCTTCAACAACTAAGTATATTTGCGCTCATATAGATGTCTCCCTCCAACTCCAATTACAAGTAATGGTTCCTGTTACAGGGACAAATTAGACAAATGAGCACAGTCCATGACATATAATATGCTATTCATAAACATGAACCACATAAAGAATAATAATTTTTTTGCAAACATTCCCCATTAGCCATTGTAACAACAACCAAGTATCATAAACATAGGGACAAGCCACTCACCAGTAGTGCACTGCCATAGAATAAAAAACATGCAAGAATAGAACCAAAAGCTAAAAACACACAAGATTTTTAACAAACAACAAATAAACAACAATAAGCACAAATAAAACCTAGTACTTGCCTCAGATTTCATGAATTAACTATGCATTCACCACTTTTGTACCCACCAACCCTCCAAGACATCTCACACAATTTTCTATCTGAGTCTTGCTGATAGGCTGCTACCCACTCAAGCAATAAACACATAACTAATGCATTCATTGCCCCGTTAGCCCTTGTAATGCATATGTAATCTACTATACCCATTTGCACCATTAGCCCTTGTAACAACAAGCAATACTTTTAGTTATCAAGTATCATAAACACACAACCAATCCATTCACTAGCAATGCACTTTTATAGAATAACGAACACACAAAAGCGCAACCAAGAGCTAAAAATCCCACAAGCTTTTCAACAAACGATAAACAAACGAGAATAAGCACAAAAAAAACCCATCACTCACCTAAGATTTCATGAATTAACTATGGATTCACTGCACGTGTACCCACATGCAAAAACACAACAAAGAGCTAAAAAACCCACAAGCTTTTCAACAAACGATAATCAAACGAGAATAAGTACAAAGAAAACCCAACACTTGCCTAAGATTTCATGAATTAGCTATGTGTTCACTGAATGTTTAGAAGGTCATGTTCA
This sequence comes from Sequoia sempervirens, assembly GCA_007258455.2. Taxonomy (NCBI): domain Eukaryota; kingdom Viridiplantae; phylum Streptophyta; class Pinopsida; order Cupressales; family Cupressaceae; genus Sequoia; species Sequoia sempervirens. The sequence continues at coordinate 11,885 of VDFB02128161.1, read as the reverse complement.
TTAGGGAGGGATATTCCTCTAACCTTGGGGTTCAAAGTTGAGTCTCTTAGGAGGTAATAAATGGCATTAGATTTGATCACAAATAGAGCAGGGGCAAGAGGACAACCTTGCCTTATGGAACTTTATAATAAGAACTGTTCAAACAAAGATCCATTAACATCCACTTGGGCAATGACATCTCTCAACAAGGTATTGACCATCTGACAAAAGAAATTTGGGAACCCAAAGGCTTCAAGAGTTATCATAAGGAAGGGCCATTCAACCTTATCATATGCCTTTCCAAAATCAAGTAGGAGCATACTGATATTTTGATTGGATAATCTTTCCCATTCTATAGCCTCCCAACTAGTAAGGAGGTTTTCAGAGATATATCCACCTTTGATGAACCCTGTTTGAATGTTGTTAATAAAATCTAAGGATGTCAACCAACCTCAAGGCCAATTTTTTTGCAAGTATCTTGTAAGATACATTGAGTAATGTGATGGGCCTGTAATTATTCACCAATGATTTATCCCCATCCTTAGGCACTAGTTTAATTCTTCCTTTATTAATATTACTACCCAATGAGCCTTTGGATATAGCCTCAATATAAACCTGTAACAAATCCTCACTTATCCAATCAATGTTCTTCTTATAGAATTCCATAGGTAGACCATCAACCCTTAGGGAATTATCATTGCTTAGTTTTTGAATAGCCTTTACAACTTCCTCTAAAATATTCTTTGTCAATAGTTCTGATCTTTCCTTGGAGATTTCTCTTGGTATTATACTTCTACAAAAGTTCCTAGCACTGTGCTCTTCTTGATTATGCCTTAAACTTCAACAATTCTTCAACACTTGCACAACAATGTCAAACAACCTTCTTGAGTCAGTCCATTGAAATTAACCAACACTAAATACTTCCAAAATCAAGTCCACTACTCTCACAACATCCTCTGAGCTGTATGTCATTCAGGTACACCACTAAGCACACAATTGATCTATCATCATGCTAGCATCTCCCTTGCATGATCAATTCCATCTTACCTCTAATACTCCTTTGACATCAATGACACTTTTACATTAATGCAAACATTCTCCTTTATAGGATCAACTCCATCTCACTTCTGATCCCTCTTTTGACATCAATGACAACTATATGCCAACAATCTCCCCCTTTGTCATTGATGGAAAAACTAAATGCTCACTGATACCAATTCATGCTCTGTACCAGTATCATCTTTACTCTCTCCCCCTTGCTTAGATACTTGAGCATTTGCATACTTTCTCCCCCTTTGACATCAATGGCAAAGGGATGCTTCAAGACACCTAGCTACTGCAACTTCTACTTCTCCTTTGAAATAGCAAAGGAACTTTACTCCCCCTTTGAATGATACCAATAGTAGAATTCTCTCTCTATTTGTGCTCTGTACCAATTGAACCAATTCTTGACACCAATTGTTGATATCATATCCTGATACAAGTGTGTAGACTATCTACTTTAGTTGCATTCTTTATGCTTTATACCAATTAACATTTTGAACTGCATTGTACCAAGTATGACACTAATTTGATACCAAAAGCAGCTCCCCATTATACATTGCTCCATTCTCTATTGGCATACTCGAGCATTTGCTTCACTTTGGGCTCTGTACCAAATAGACTGTTCTAAACCAATTCACAATGGTCTGATACCAATTGGAATCAAATTTTATTTTCTTTAGCAAAACACTTGCACAACCACCATCTTCTTCAAATACATATGTTCTTCCCCTTTGACAAGCCTTTCAAAGAGAAAGTGTGTAACCATTAATCTGCAAACATCAAGTCATTAGAAATTTGTAAAACATATTTTACCTGACTTGATCTCCTTATCACTTCCAGGGATGAATAGGATACTAATTATGCTCCCCCTGGATACATGCCCTATCACTACAGATTTGTGATGTAAGGCAGGAGTAGCCACATTGAGTGCTGCTTACTGATCTTTCACTCTCCAATCCTTTTTGAGCTTCTTCTTTGTCTTATCGGCCTTCTCAAGAATATGTGAACTATTTTTCACTCTAGGGGACATATTCATCTTCTTACTTTGTGCTTTTGGTCTTACATGAATTGTTCTACAATATTTAGCTATGTAACCATAATTATTGCAGTTAAAGAACATTACCTTCATATTCATTACAGGAGAAAATGAATTCTTATTCACATATTTTGTGCTCCTTCTAGGTGCAGCTCTACACTCACAAGCCCTATGACCAAATTGATTACATGAGTAACAATAACCATAAAAACATAGGGAGTACCTAGTCATATCTCTTCTTTGTGCAGGATGATATGGTCTTCTTTGTTTTGACTTCTTCATGTATCTCATCCTTGAAAATCTTTCTACATCAGCTCCCTTTGTATGTTGCTTTTTCCTCAAATCTTCATGGACTAAACTCTTCATCTGATAATAAAAAACTGAATGATTATTCTTCATCTTATTTGTAGCAAGTCTCTTTTCTTCTTCAACTTTCTTCATATCAGCAACGGGCTTCTTTTCCTCTTTTGTTGTCTTCACCTTAGTAGTGCCTTTTTTTTAATTTTTTTAATTTTCTGATTTTCCATCTACTGAAGCATTTTCCTTGGTACAACTTGCGCAAAATTTCTCTTCCTTTGTGCAACATCTTTCTTCTACTCTAAATCTATCAAATAATCTTGCAGAAGCAAGACTCTTCCCTTTTTCACAACCAAGGTTAATCTTCACTCTTGGTCTTGATGGCTTTTGTGATATGATAAACTCATCTAACATCTTAGAGCCACCTTTCAACTTCAAGCCTTTATCAATTTGCACTTTAACATCTCTTAACTCCATTCTCAGAGCAACTATCTCTGCTTCCAACTCCATGCATTCATTTGATTTAGATTGTAGTTTAGATTTAACTACATCTTCTACTCTCTTTGCTTCTTCCACTTGTGTCTTCAAGTTGATCACCATCTAATTAGATTCTTCAAGAATCTTGGTTAGCTTATCAATATTCTATTGTGCATGCATTTTATATTCTTCATTTTCTTTCTTCAAACCTTTGATCTCATCTAGAGCACAACTGAGTTTACCTTCTAAGTCCATTTTTTATTTTTCATTAGAGACCTTTCAACTTCTTCTTCCTTTTTAGTATACCTTTCAATTTCTTCATCAGAAGTTCCAAAATCCATGGACAGAGATTCATTCCAATCAATCTCACAAGAAATTTCATATTCATCATCCGAGCTACCAAAAACATTTGATAACCTATTTTCACCTTTTGTGTGTAGATCCTTCTTATTTTTCTCTTTATTGTCCTCTTCTTTCTTAGAGTTATCCTTTTCATCAGGAGAACATTTAGCAGCAAGAAGATTTCTTCTACCAAAGTTAAAACTTTTAGGGGGTAGCTTACCTCTATGTTTTCTGGAGCCATTCCTTGGTCTTCTAATGAAGTTAGCTTCCTCTTCATCAAAATTCTCATATCCAGATGTAGATGCTTCTATCATCTCCCTTCTATATGCAACATCACTCATGGATGTGTCTGCAATCTTTTCATTTTTACTCGTTTCTAGATTTTTAGACTTGCCTCCATGTGTCTGAATCTTGGCCTGCACCTTACAATCATCACCTTCATACATCATCTTTAATTTATTCCAAACATCATGTGCTGTTTGACAGTGCATGAATTTGACAACCACCGATCTTGACATCCCACTTAGAATTGCAAACATTGCCTTAGCATTATCTTCAAAAGCCTTCTTTCTAGAAATATCAGTGGGAAGAAAAGTTGAAGCTTTGTATGCCTTCTCAACTGACATCCACACATTAGACCCTAGTAATTCCAGATGTGTCTTCATTTTGCTACTCCAAAACTTATAGTCTGATCCATCAAAGAGAAACACTTCTTTTGCAGATGATCCTTCCTGACTAACTATTTTGTGTTCACTTTACCAAGATCTACTTGAGCTGATTAAGCTTCTCCTAGGGAACCTAGGGCTCTAATACCAATTGTTGGAACACAACATTCTACTGAGAGGGGGGTGAATCAATAGATCTTTAAAACTTAGCTCTCAGAACCTTTGTACAGATTAATTCTTTAAATCCTTAATGTGCAGATTGAAGACATAAGACGCAGCAACATAAACATGCAATCATACAATCAACACATGAAAGCCCATAACAACAGATATACGTGGAAAACCCAAGATGAGAAAAACCACAGTGACAAAAGTTGCTTGAGTCTACTTCTCAAATCCAGCGTCACAATCCAATCCTCTGTTACAATGTTTAAGGGCACTGACCCTAAGGAAGCACCAATCCCCTGATTTAGGAGTACCAAATCCAAGGAGACATCAATCCCCTACTTCGAGCACCAAATCAGTTATTTGATGGTGCCAACCAATTAGAAATACAATGACAAATACAAATTTTTTACAGTTCAATGTTGCAACTTACTTTGCAATTGCACAATACTTTGTTGCACACTCTACTACTTACTTTCTACTGCTGATGCTGCAATCTCAACAACACATCCCCTCTATTCTGCACTCTCTTCTCCTCTGCTCTTAAAAAATTCTTTGTTCTATCCTTTGAATAATAACCCAAATCTGAATCTTTGATTTGTTTTTGGGTTCTACTCATTCAGAATGTGCATTCTTTGTCTGCTCTGTCTGCTCTCTCTTTTCCTCAATATCTTAGCTACATACTCAAAAAGTTATCATCCTGTGCAGTTCTCTCACCCTCTACACTTGGAGACACGATACCACTACACTTGTAGCAATCACACACACTCACTTTCCTGATTGAATTTTGATTTTGCTTAACTTCGCCGACCTGCAATCAGTACCTCGAGATGCACACCACCCTCCAGATCATCTCAAACTTTTTGTCAGGGTTTCCTTCGTTTACAAGCTTCTGCAACAAGTTGTTTGTACATTGAGTGAAACACCTTAGTTTCACATTTGATTCATTAGATATCATGGCGGTTTTCCAAAGCCTAAACCAAGAATGCATTAAATACATTTTCTTCTTTGATTGTTCAAATCCTGATCTTCATTAACATAGCGATTTGTGCTGTCGTCTTGCAATTCTGATTTCCAATCAGATGGTAGCTGGAGCAGTTGAATGAATTAAATTTTTTCACTATATTGTTCTCTGATCGAAACCCTCATTCACATTGATGTAGCTGTTGAAGATCTCCATCTTTTAATTCTGGCCGTAGATCCTGTCCCTACATGCCACAATCCTATGATCTTTGTTCATTGGTCCATATCTTTAAAATAGCTCTGTCGGATCATACTTCGTTAAACCAACACTGTTGATCTAATATTTGCTATACCCATCGCTTATCACTGTAACACTTAGGGCATCAACATCTATTTCTGCAATGTATCGAGACACAACGATCACCATTTGATCATTGTTTTTTGATCTACACCGTTGATCTTCACTTATACACCATTCGCCATGGTCAGGGTCCACCAAGACATGCATCCACATCACCACCATGCAACTCACAACAATGATGTGAGTTGGTTTTTCAAGCAATCACTCTTCGCCATCTGTCAGCATAGTCATCTTCTATCATCGTCGCCTTCCTATCGGGTCCCACCAAGGTCTTCACCGATATACCTTGCAGCTTTGATCGGCTGGTCCCTACTGCCTACATGTCATCCTTTGTCAGCACCATGCAACAACCATCACATATGTGAATTGACATTCCAGTCAACCACACACTGCCACTTGTCCTCATACGCCATACTTCGCTAACTCTTGTTGATCATTTCCCATCGCACAAATACTTTCTTCATTCAGTTTCATCATTGCGATGTGAAAAAACTGAGTGATGCAATAGAACTCTGCCACCTATACACTGCTAATGTCATCTTCCACTAGCTCCCAATGTCCATTGCCCATTGTTGAAGAAAATAACCTTTGACTTCCATTACAACAATGTGAAGGTTTTATGCGATGTAACCTTGTTCTGCCATCTGTCGAAGGTGATGTCATTCTTCAATATCAACAACTTTCCAATTGCTCTCCTTTGGGAGTTGGGAGTCGCTAATCTCCCTTACCTTATGCTTTGAGTGCATCGTCGAGTACAACAAGCAAGACCGAGCCCTTATGCCCGATGCTCCTTTTACTCCTGTCAGGATTCAACCATTAGCCTCATCCTTTACTGTTTACCTCCTTTCACATTTATCGCAGGCCATAACTCATACCCACGAAACTCCAAAGTGCTAAACACCAAATTTGCATTGAGCTTGTTGGATATCAGTGTTCGTGCATACCGCTTACTGCTTACGAAACTTTATGGTAAGGCATAAGCCTTCCTACCAACTTGTAAACATCAAAGCCTTTTCGGTGGTTGGAGGTCACTCTTCCTCTGTACTGCTTTCCATTCTTTTAGTGAAATGCAATCCTTCCTTTCGAATCATGATGCCTGATACAATCCTTCACAAGTGTTACTAACCATAACCCTTTCGGGTGTCGACCTTCAGGCTTTCTTGTTTCACCATAATTCATAAACTGTCAAGGGCTTAACTTTGACTTGAGATTCTCGAAACCTCTTCAGGGTTCAGAGAACTTCCATACCCATTCCTTAGAACACAAAGGTAAAATGTATATGCGAAGTCAAGTTTGAAATACACTAGACTCAGCGAATTTAACTTCATCTTTCTGAGGACTCGGTAAGAGGTATGTCCGAGGCCCGAGACTTGAAACCTTGTAGACTTAATGCAAAGTTGACTAAGTCCTTTTCAATGTAGACTTAACGCAAAGTTGACTAAGTCCTGATCTGTGTAGGATCTAGACTAGATTGCAGTTTTTAAATGCTTAACTTTTACAATGCTTTTACAATGATTATTTCAAGTTAATTAAAACAAAATTAACTTAAGGAAATAACATAAAGAAAGCAATAACAAGGTGATTTAACAGAAAGAAAGGAAATGAGAGACAGAAAGAGAGAGAAGAAGAGAAGTGCAAACAACGCTTGATAACGGAGTTCGTCACAGAATGTGACTACGTCTCCGGGTCCACTCCAATAGAGAGACCGATCCGATTAACTCCAAAATCGATTACAATGGCACCACCATTCTTCAAGCAATTCGGCAGCGTAACGATGCTTTGATATGCAAGAATGATTTGAAAACTCTTCAACAAGACTCCTCTTCCGTCACTTCAGCATCAGGACTTCATCACCTGGAAAAAAACTTGATTCTTACTCTCACCTCAATCCCCCTTTTATACATAAAATTTGCTCAAATTGGTTACTAACCAATTGATTTGCAAAATATTCCAAATCCCCCTAAAAACAACTAAATCTCCCAAATTTTACATAATAATATTTAAAAATCTCCCTAAAATAATATAAGCCCTTCCATTTATTTATTCTCGGGCTTTTACCTTTTGGGAGGTTATATTTTAATCTTTAAAAAGGATTGTTGTTAAACAATTTTGGGTAATTTGGTTTATTTAGTGGCATTCGGTTTTCAATCATAGATCAAATACAACCGATGCCACTATAGTTGTCAACTCTACGCGTGGTGTATCGGTGGCAAGAGATTTTGTTGGCCGCGGGGTCCGGGGTTCCACTCCCGCGCCGGCCATTTTTTTTAACCAAATTTCAACGAAATCTTAACAAAAGCAAACTGGTGATTATATATAGTAAAGCGCGTTGTTTTGGTCTACCGGTGCAGCAGATTTCTCGGAGGCTTGAGGTCACTGGTTCAAATCCGGTGGCAAACAATATTTTTGGTAACAAACAGATCGATTTACAACCCTCGCCGCTGGAGTTGGATGACGAGGCCACGTGTGGCACCATGACGGTGCCACGTGGCAAACGATGACAGGTCCAACCTAGCATTCCGCAGAGCCACCTTGCCTACCATGTGTCGAGACTTGACTCACTCAGAGGGCTGACTTGTCCGATGACTGTGCAGTGACGTGGCTACTGACGTGTCCCCTCACCTGTCTGCCGACGTGTCTGCCAACTATGCGCTGACGAGGTTGCCACATGTCGTTCTACCAATGGCTGCCCAAGCTGACTCATCTGCTGACGGAGACTGCCACATCGACGCTGACTGGATGCTGACGGTATTGCTAACGTGTGTACGGACGACACGTGTCAATATGTGATTCGCTGGCCCTGCTGACATCATTTGCCACATCATCGTGCCACGTTGACATGTACGGACTGTACGGACTGCCACATGTCAGTTTCCGATTGGTCTACTGTGGATTTCGTATGGAATGCTGACATCAACTGTACGGATGATGACGTCATCACTGTACCTTCAGGTTCACCAAGTCAACATGAAACTTTGACCAGCTGCATCTTGAGCATACGATGTCGGATTTCGACGAAACGAACGCCGTCGAATCGTCTCGACGAGCTCTTCGACTTGACGCTGCTTCCGTTGACTTTTGAAACAATTATTTTTCCACTTCCTGGATGCCCCTGATTCCAGTTTGACCAGAGGTTTGACTGGCCATAACTCGTGCAAACGGACTCCTTTTTGCTCCGTTCGAGTTGCGTTGGAACCAGGATGCTGAGATCTTTCTGATGGTGCTGATTCTGGAGAAAAATAAGACACTTCAATTTTCACTAAAAAATGTCCACCGGATCAGGCCTCCCCACTGAAGACCTTTTGGACCTCCAAAAGTGGCATTTACTCTAACAATATGTGAGGACTTGGCCTCCCCACTTGTCCTATATCCTCGGTACATCTGAACACCTGGCTCACAAGTACAATAAAGACTGCAACAATGTTGTTGAACATAAACATAATGTTATCACTTCCATAAACATCTACATCCAATGTCGTAGCCACTAACCAACAGAAATTGACTAGCATCAAGCTGAACATTAATGCAAAAATGAAAGAGAATAAGTCAACAACATATCGATCCTTCACAACAGAAACATTTTTACCCAAGGATCCATCAATGCTTTCAATCATCTTTTCTCATGCTGTACTGCAAGTGCATCCTGCAACATCTGACCCTGGTTAGCTACTCCAAGTTCAAGTGTAGAATCACCTGTACTGACAGACATAAGAGTTAACTCTTTACTTTCATTAATTACCCTCTTTAACTGCCCTGTGTTTGCAAAAGACTGATCAGTCTTAATCCTGTGAGAATGTACTATGTACTGAATGCCATCTTTAAATAAGTGATAATGATTTTGTTGCCTGTAGAAGATTGCTTTTCTGTCATAAAGATAAGGGCTACCAAGCACTATCCCACAGATATCCAATGGAACTACATCAAACTGAACTTCATCCACAAATTTACTAGTAATTGTGAACCTTAAGGTGCATTGTTTTGTTACTTGCAGCCTATCATTTTCACAAATCCAACCTAGTGGATAAGGTCTCTTATGTGGTGTAGTTTTTATTCCCAAGTTATTTACAACACTTTCTGATATTAAATTCACCTGAGATCCACTATCTATGAGTGCATCAATTTTACTGTTCTTAGCAACAACCCTTAAATGAAATAGCTCATTCCTTTTCTTATCTTCAGATAAACCATTAACTGTAGAAGAAGAAGCACAACTTGCAACAGAAACACTAGAAATAGGAGCTTTACCTTTTAGACCCATCGCGTTATCTTAGTCTCATCATCTGAATCTGAACCAAGATCCATAACAACATTTGTGGATTTGTCCTTACCCTTCTGTTTCTGATTACGTCTTTGAGCCCACTTAGGCCTCAGTTCTGGATGCAACTTCCAGCAGTGTTCTTCATCATGACCATTCTTGTCACAATGAGAACAAGAAAGTTTCTCATCCTTCTTAACTGTAGCTGCCTTCTTTCCTTTCCCTGTCTCTACATTCTTAGAAGATTTCTTTACATCATTATCAATAAAAGATCCTTTTCCCCTTGACTCTAAGTGTGTAGCTTGAACAGACACTTCATCCAAATTACAAGGGTTCAAAACCAGGATAGAATGCCTAAGGTAGGAATGAAGACCTCCTATGTACTTCAACAAAGTGTCCTGTGTATACAAAGGAACATTCAAAGCAATAGCCCTTTTCCTGAATTCATGGGTGTACTCTTGGACAGTTTGACCCTTCCCTTGCCTAAACATTTGCCAATCCATCATTAACTACTGCATATGTCCTAAGGGATAAAACTGCTTCTTAAGAGCATTAATAAATTCTGCCCAAGTTAAACTGACTCTACCATGTTGTGAAACTTCTGCCTTAGACTTACTCTCACACCAAGTTAAGGCTGTACCTCCTAAACGAAGAGTAGCTAATTGGATCCTATCAACATCATCTAATAGGTTCTGGACTCTACAATAAACCTCAATTTGTTGAATCCAATCATCCAATTTTTCAGCATTAAGTTCTCCACAATATTTAGGCAAATCAAATTTTACATCCAGTTTTATTTTAGGTTTATACCCACTCTTGAAAGGATTAGAAGAAATAGAATGAGGAGAAGATGGAGAAGAAGGAGAAGGAGAAGAGGGAGGAGAAGAAGAAAAGGGGTGATCTGGTTTCTTGTCACCATCTCCATGTTGTTTACCTTTCTTGTCTTTGCGATCTTCTTGCTTCGACGAACCTTCACATTCCTTCCTCGTTTCTGTCTCTCCCTCGGAAGAATGTCCACCTTTTGCCTTCATTCAAGGAATGCTTAAACTCCTCGCTTCACTTCAATTTCTTCAGAACCTCCATTCCGGCAAATGTTCTTCGAAAATGTTCTACGCTTCCCGATCTCAGGATTAAAGTCTTCGAGCTTTCCTTCACCCTTCTGAATCCTGGATCTCGTTAGCATTCAAAACAAATAACTGCAATAAAAGTCACCTTAAAGCTCTGATACCAACTTGATCTGTGTAGGATCTAGACTAGATTGCAGTTTTTAAATGCTTAACTTTTACAATGCTTTTACAATGATTATTTCAAGTTAATTAAAACAAAATTAACTTAAGGAAATAACATAAAGAAAGCAATAACAAGGTGATTTAACAGAAAGAAAGGAAATGAGAGACAGAAAGAGAGAGAAGAAGAGAAGTGCAAACAACGCTTGATAACGGAGTTCGTCACAGAATGTGACTACGTCTCCGGGTCCACTCCAATAGAGAGACTGATCCGATTAACTCCAAAATCGATTACAATGGCACCACCATTCTTCAAGCAATTCGGCAGCGTAACGATGCTTTGATATGCAAGAATGATTTGAAAACTCTTCAACAAGACTCCTCTTCCGTCACTTCAGCATCAGGACTTCATCACCTGGGAAAAAACTTGATTCTTACTCTCACCTCAATCCCCCTTTTATACATAAAATTTGCTCAAATTGGTTACTAACCAATTGATTTGCAAAATATTCCAAATCCCCCTAAAAACAACTAAATCTCCCAAATTTTACATAATAATATTTAAAAATCTCCCTAAAATAATATAAGCCCTTCCATTTATTTATTCTCGGGCTTTTACCTTTTGGGAGGTTATATTTTAATCTTTAAAAAGGATTGTTGTTAAACAATTTTGGGTAATTTGGTTTATTTAGTGGCATTCGGTTTTCAATCATAGATCAAATACAACCGATGCCACTATAGTTGTCAACTCTACGCATGGTGTATCGGTGGCAAGAGATTTTGTTGGCCGCGGGGTTCGGGGTTCCACTCCCGCGCCGGCCATTTTTTTTAACCAAATTTCAACGAAATCTTAACAAAAGCAAACTGGTGATTATATATAGTAAAGCGCGTTGTTTTGGTCTACCGGTGCAGCGGATTTCTCGGAGGCTTGAGGTCACTGGTTCAAATCCGGTGGCAAACAATATTTTTGGTAACAAACAGATCGATTTACAACCCTCGCCGCTGGAGTTGGATGACGAGGCCACGTGTGGCACCACGACGGTGCCACGTGGCAAACGATGACAGGTCCAACCTA
>VDFB02128160.1:121392-139852 GCA_007258455.2 Sequoia sempervirens | reverse complement strand
GATGGATTGCTCCCTTCTGATGATATTTTGTACGGCCTTTAGTTTAATGAGTCGTACGGGATTTTTAGTGCTCGAATGATCTTGGCGTACCATTAACTCTCAGCCTTCCTTCTTGTTCCATATGACGTACGTCTTATGCACTTGTTTTATTTTAATTTTTCCCAACTTCAACTTTAATAAACTCCTCTTTCTATTATCTCGACTGCCTTCTTCAAGGTTTATTTTTCCTCCTTTTATTTCCCTTTTCCCAATACTTCTCTCTTTTATTTTAATTTTTTCTTCTTCTCTTTTATCGATCTCCAATATTTTATTTTATTTTCTTTTTTCCCAATATTTTCATTTTTTAAAATTTTTAATTCTTCTACTTTATGTTTTTCATTTTTTCCAACTTCCAACTTTTCCTTTATTTTTTCCATTTTTCCATTTTTTAACTCCATTATTTTCTCCTTTGCAGTATAGGGCAGGGTCGAGGGGCAGCGCCCCCGCCGCCAGGACCAATTTACTACTTCGAAAACCATACAAAAATACATTTCGTACATCATTCTCATGAATTTCCCATAGGTTCCAAATAGTGTTGATGAAGCCCAAAATTAGAGATTTCATCATGTTTGATCTCACTCTTATTGCCATTCTCGCCCTTCTTGGTAGTATGACCCTTTTCCTGGTTCCTCCGTTATTTCTTTTGCCCATACTTGATGTGAATCTTACCTGTACGGCTTGCTCACTTCTCCCTTTGTTGAATTCGATAGATGGTACGATTATCTTTTGATGATTTTGTACAACCCTCTTTTGCCTATTTCGTACAGCCTTCTCCTGCTTGCTACCTTCAATGAATGGTACGGCTTTGCTAGTAAGGAGTTCGATATCTGATGTGATCTTATTCTGGCGACTTGGCACTTGCAACTTTATTTTTCTTTTCACGTGGAACCGTACGGCATTCTCTTTTTGAAATCGTACGACCTTCTCTCCTTGGGGCCATACGGCCTTCTCTTCTTGCACTCGTATGGCCTTTCTTTCCCTATTTCTTGGTACGGCGAGCCCTCCCCTGGTATATTATCTTCTTCGTACAGACTTGTGCGTTTTGTCTTGAGCGACTTGCCAATTGCTTGCTCGTACAGAGCCCTTGCCTTCAACCAGTCATACGTATTCATTGCCTTCTATCAATTGTACGGACTTTCTCCCTTGTTTAACTCGTACAATGGATTGCTCCCTTCTAATGATATCTCATACGACCTTTGTTTTAATGACTCGTACGGGATTTTTAGTGCTTGAATGATCTTGGTGTACCAATAACTCTCGGCCTTCCTTGTTCCGTACGGCGTATGGCTTATGCACTTGTTTTATTTTAATTTTTCCCAACTTGAACTTTAATAACCTCCTTTTTCTATTATCTCAACTGCCTTCTTCAAGTTTTACTTTTCCTCCTTTTATTTTCTTTTTCCCAATACTTCTCTCTTTTATTTTAATTTTTTCTTCTTCTCTTTTATCGATCTCCAATATTTTATTTTCTTGTTCTTTTTTCCCAATATTTTCATTTTTTGAAATTTTTAATTCTTCTACTTTTTTTTTCATTTTTTCCAACTTCCAACTTTTCCTTAATATTTTTCCATTTCTTTTCCATTTTTAACCCTACTATTTACTCAACTATTTTTCATTTTTTTCATTTTTATATTTTCCAATTCTTCCATTTTCATTTTTTCAATTTTCAACACCTTATCTATTTTTTTCTTTTGTACTCTCCCTCTTCATTTTCTCTCTCCTCTCTCTTCCTTTCTTCTTTCTCTCACTACCTCATACTTTGTCATGTTCCAACTTCTCGACTGGTGTATCATCCAATTTTGGTACTCTCTCTTTGTGCTCCCTGTACGCAACCGAGAATGTTTGGTTGAACGTAACCACCTCCTCTTCTCCTTTGTACTCTTCATACTCGATATGAAATGTCTGGCAAGATGTGCCCTTCTATTCTTCTTGGGTTTCTCCAATCTATAGCATGTTACACTCTCGATGGAACACTTCATAGTCTTCCATCTGCCAATGAAACAAGCCATTCAGCGAGCTTGTCTCATCCTCCGAACAACTCTCGAGTTCAAGTAATACCCATCGGCGCTTAGTTCCATCACCGCCTTCCTTGTCAATATCACGGGACTCCACCTCCATCCACCGATCTTGATGAAGCCACCTTCACTCACCGCTTACTAACCTCCCTCATCCCAAAGTAACGCATCAGGGGAGTTCTCCCTAAATGGAATGACCACGAAGTTCAATAGGAAGGGTTGTGTTCCGATCACCACCTTTTGTGTCATCAATGTTCCCAATGATTTAATGCCATGCTAATCGGCGCCAACGAGTTGAAATGTCGGTGGCCAGAGTGTTGGCTTCCCGAGGCTCTTCCATGTCTCTTCGGGTAGTACATTCACTCCCGATCCTCCGTCGACAATGGTATTTGTTAGAATGTGTCCCCCGATCTCCATCTGAACAACTGCAGGCATCTTCCCAATGTTTGTTGTCAGTAGTGCCAAATCAATAGTTTGTTCCCCGTGCGGTGGTGGTTCTAGTACCAGTTCTTGTCTTTGGTCCTCGACTTCTGATTATTTTCCATCGCCGACCATGTTTGTCATTGCCAGTCCCAACTGCGGCAAAGTCTGCAGAAGGTCAGTCACTTTTATTGGTACGGTGGTCTACAGTACTTGTCGTATGATGTTAATTTCCGCCTCCGACCACCGAGAGGTTCCTAGTTTCTCCAAAGGTGTTTTGTTCTCCTTCGCCATCGCCAGTACCACTTTTGCTTCCTTCATCCTTTGTCTTCCCATACGTGGATCTGGGTAGGTTGCCTTCTTCGCTTGTGCTTTGGTGATCGCCAGTACCTCTTGTTCTTCTACTTCCAGCATATGGATAGCCTTTTGCTTCGGGCATTCGTTATCTTCATGGTCGCCTGGTCCACACCACTTATGGTAATCTTCCTCCTAACCTTGACCACCCGCAGCCTAGCAAAGTGGCCCCATTTGTTGCACTTCCTGCATTGGATCATGGGCCTCCCTTTTGCATCGTACTGTATCATGTTTCTCAGACTTTTGTTGCTTCGATAACCTCCAGGGGATGCATTGCTATTGTACTGGGGCTTCGGTGGGGTGTTTGGTGGTGTTGAGGGCTCTCCGGTGCAAAGAACACTTGGTAAAACTCCATCTTTTAGGGTTGTATGAGTACCTTGACAAAGGTGTCCTATAACTTGGCAGATGTCACAAAACATTTTCTTGAGATAGTTTGCCTTTGTGTGACCTATTTTGCATTCGATACACCATAGTTCGTTCGCCTCCTTTGACCCTTCTTTGTCGGCTTTTAGTTCGTTCGTTCGCCTCCTTCAACCCTTCTTTGTCGGCTTTCAGTTCTTTCATCATTCGCAGCATGTCAAGACATAGAGTTTGTACGGTTGTTGATTCATCTTCACTCTCCCCCGCACTTTCGTCATCATCTTTCTTTCTCCCTCTGGAAGATGTCTTATTTTTCGCTCTCGATGTCCATCCTTGCGGTTATTTGCTCTACAACTAAGAGAACCCATGTTCATCTCTGATCTAATTGAGGACAAAAACTCTCTTGAAAATACTGGTTTTGGGGACGAAAAAACCCCCTAGTTGGTCTTGGTGGTTTCATATAGGAGCCACAACTGTGCCTGTAAGTGAAGTTTATTATTTTGATGTTGAAGATGGATCTACTTGATGCATTTTGATTTGTCTAATATTTTGGTGATGTTTGTTGATGAGTTTGAAGTGTGTTTGAAGGATTTTTCAGTTACCAATGAAGGCTATACCATTTTCCTCAGCTTCCCCCACTAATTTGTACAAAGGATTTTCCTTATGTACTATTCCATTTTGTGGTCTTTCGAGACAAATTAAAACAGTCACATAACTGGCTACTGCAGATCACTAATCACTTCACCACTCTTTCATGATTGCTGGGAAAAGATTTAGGATGACAAAACCACTGAAAGGCTGCACCTCTATTCTGATTTTCATCTCCTTAAATGCTAGCACAAATTTACCAAATATTTCCCAAGTTTTGATATGTTTTGGAGGGAAAATAAAAGTGAAGGTTAAACCAACAAAAATGTGTGTCTAGACTGTTTTATGCTTCTTTTCCTTTGTGGTGCACACTTCACTAAGGCGTTTTCCCACTTGGAGGAGAAAAAAGGTGGCAAAACCAACAAAAAAGTTTACCTAGGAGAAGATTCACATGATTCATACACAAAAGCAGAGAACTGGGCAGAGAATGCCATTGGCTTTTGATGAAACACACACTTATACTGAGAGGGGGGTGAATCAATATAGATCAAAACTTTACTTCTTCTCAACTTAATCAAGCATAGCATTATTAGTTCAAGCTCTAATTATTCATAGCAATATCATTCATGCAAGATGTAGCAATTAAGAACATGCACAAGAGACACAATTTTATGTGGAAACCCTTACGGGACAAAAACCACGGCAAAATTTTCCTTGTATAAATATTCTTACAACATTCGTAGGCACCAACCCACTTGAGACTTCAATCCCCACCACTGAGAACCAACTCAGCAAGAGATTCCAATCTCTTCGATAAGAGGCCCCAACCTCATGATCTTTCTTAAGTAGGAGGCTCTAACCTCCACAAGAACAATATGATAATTTAATTTGCAACTGCCCTAACACCTTCCCATAGATCTTCCAAATTTCCTCTCATAAATCTGCAATAATGTCTTCACAAAATCTGCAATAATGTCTAAATAAATCTACCATAATGTCTTCAAATCTGCCACAAAACAGTTCTTCATATCTGCTCATATATAGAAAGATATTCGTTAAAAGCTTGCCTCGAAATGTCCTTCACAATCCATGGAGGGCGATTCTTTAGAAAAGACACATACGTTTCCAAGAGAGATGACCCTTCATTTATAAACACCTCTCCACATTGGTCAGCCAGCATTTAATATTATCTATTTTATTTGCTTCGCCCAAAGTTGGACGCACCCTCCAAGGGGGTCATCCCTCTTTGAGACCCAATAAAAAATTAAAAATAGATTTAATTTTAATTTAATTTCCCCAACATGCGGCGGCTCCAAGGGGGGTCGGCCTCATAAAATTATTCAATTATATTTTCATTTAATTATCTCCAATACTTCAAAGGAGGCGAGCCAGTTGATTTTATTTGGGGCCACTAATATTACCAACTGATCACCAATCGTCTTTGACATCAATGACAACAATATTTCCAACAACTTTGCCATCAAAATTGTGCACCAGGAGAGAAAACATGTGGCAAAGCCACCTTAGGCACACCTGGGCCTCTTTGGCCCATTTTTTATGTCGAGCAGAATACACTTGTCTATACCAAAAAGAGGAACTTTGGGAGGCATTTTCCAACTATTTTGCCACTTTGTTGCTTTCTAGCCTTCATAGCCTTCACTTTTTCATGCTTCTTTACACAAGTGAAATCCCCCCACATTTTGACATGTCTACTCAGCCGATCTGCTCTTGCTTGTTCCCTTGTTATGTTTCATTGCCTTCATCATTCTTTACTTCTCCGACCTTTAAGAACTTTATTGTTTACTCCTTATTGGGCTTGCGGCGATCACTTCACCCTACAAAAGTTGTTACAAGAAAAGACCAAGGCAGGACAAGCTTTTGCAAAGTAACTAGGAAGATTACAAATTGAAAGGTCTGACAAACAAATGATGATCAACTAAAAACAAACCTGACAAAAGGGAGCATGAAAGTTTGAGTTTTGTATGGTTACCAGATAGTTCAGTTCAATCACCAATAATGGCTTTGATCTAAGGCTCGCATGTTTTCATGGATGGGCAAAACTAAACTACTCATATAGCTGAGAGTGAATTGGTCTGAGTGAGATCTCAAAAATATTGAGATCTATAGTTGGCATTTTTTATAGTACGATGACATCCTTTTTGGAAAATAAAGTAAATACTGGGTAAAAGGAACCACTGAAAGATTTACCAATTCAGTGGGCATCTTTCCAGGTGTATGATGTCTTGCTCTCTACTAGATTACAACCTGTCCATACTAAGTATCAACAAAGTTTGGATTCTGTTTGAGAAGCTATTCCATTCTATAATCATTATGGCATCGTTTCCAAGGGTTGCTTTTATTTGTTTAATTTTTATTTCACCCACTGATTATGGTATTGACCCTGTCAAAAACGTTTAGGTGTGCAGCATTTAGTTTAACATTATTCATTCCCATCTCTAGATTCAGAAGAGAAAAATTGGGTATGCAGCTCTTGTTTGTTTGTGAATCTTTACTCCAAGTGTAGGATAGCAATCCAATCTTTCCTGCTCAGAAAGTAAGAAATATTTGAATTTTAACCTATATTTTATTATTTACACATTTTTTGGATAATCTAGTAACACTCATTCTATATGAAAACTTGGTAAAATATATTTAGCAGATTGTGAAACTAATTTCTGATTTTTTTATGAGAAATTAGCCTATGGGCAAAGAGGAAAAAAAAAACTGCATTCCAAATTTGTTTTGACGAACATAAAGTTCAAGTACATTCTCAGTAGGTGAAAATTCATTCATACATTGACCGACTAAACCTGAAATGCACTTAAATAAGTATAAAAATAAGGCTTGCTATGTTTTTCTAATGATGCTTATTATTTTCAAGTCCGAGTGCAAGTTAAGATAAAACCTTAATATAATAAGCCTTCTTGATCTCAGAAGCAGAAGCATTGGGCTTCACTCCTAGAATGTCATAGTACCCTGTTTCTTTCACCATTGTCACTGCAATCAACAAAACAAAAAATGAGAGATCCATATACGGATTATATATACTCACCAAAAGTATATATACATTATACGCCGATTGAGGGTTTTATCTATAACCCTAGACCAGCGGAATAGTATGCATTATCTGTATAAAGTGAAAAGAAGGAATAGGGTTCTTGAAATTTTTCACTCGCGTCTCGTAAAAATAGAAAGCAAAGTTAGACCGACTGTTGTGTTGAATTTAAATTGATTTTTATTAACGTAGATAAGATCAGAAAAGAGCTGTTTAACTGCCATGTCAATTTGCAAATGTGAAATACCAAATCATCTGACCGTGAAAATCCAGTGAATTGAAATATAGGCAACTGTACGTTATCAAATCTTGAGTGGTTTTCCTTTATTTATTGGATGCTTTTGAATTTCGTAACTTACAATAATTTCGCTGAGTCCTCTAGAAAGCGCCTGAGCACAGCAAAGCAGAGCAGCAGAGACAGCAGAGGATTTTGTACGAGAGAGGGTTTCCAAGACGAGTAGTACTAAGATTCGGCTGTTTTCTTCAATTCGTTTTCCTTTACTTATTAACTGGTTATACTGGAATCGGCTGCTGCCATCAACTGAAAACTATTTAGTCGACGAATTAGTTTGAAATGCAGATGAGGAGGTAAATTATAGAGAAACTGTAGGCATGACGTCACTAAGCAGAATTTAGAAACTGTGAAGATATGAGTCGGTTGGGTGGACAGGTACCTATGGGAATGGAACATTACAGCAGGGAAGGAAAATTCAAACACGGAATAGGTGGGGGCACCGGTTGAATGAATGAATGAATGGTTTTTAATGGCGTCCATGAGACCATCAGTCTATGGGACCAAGCACGAAACTTTAACCATTTTCAAGTTCTTTTCCATGTCAGCCCTTCTATTGTAGATCTTGATCAGAAAGCTAGCAATCTTGAGGAGCCTAGCTTCCCTAAAAAGTTCATTTAGATTATCCACCTTCAAAATGTCTTCATATTGGATACGGATATCATCATAAGCAGCACACTCAATCATGAAGTGCCATTCAGTCTCGACAGTCCCTTTGTTGCAAAAAATACAAGTTCGTTGTTCCCAAGCCTCCTTGGGGACAGCCCACCTACCTGTCTCGCATCTAAGATGGTGTGACCCGGTTCTTAATTGAGCGATCAAAAGCCTAGCCTTGCCTTTAATTGTAACCTTTAGATAGTCTTTCTCATCATGCTCCCACGTGGGGTTGAATTCCTGGATATAATGAGACTTTTTACGGCCAACCTGCTTAGTCCACATAGTAGACCTAAACTTTTCTAGCACAAACTTTTTTATCTCAGCATTAGTGTTGGGGCACTCATGTAGTTTAATGTTCCATTTGTTCAACCACTTGCTATTTTGCTTCATCCAAGTCTTCTTTCTACGGTTTAGCTCCTCCCCAACAACCATTTTGGGCCAGCGGTGCAAATCCATGTTCTCAACTTTTTTTAAATAACTTATTAACCGGATGACAGCAGATGCCTCCAACGGGAACATACCAGTTTCAGCCAAGAGAATCTCATACGGAACCGAAGATTTGACTTTGATGTTAGTAGTGATCAAATGTTTTTGAATTCTTTCAACTTGCCTCCACTTGTGGTTTGACATGCTACCCCCCCAAACCTCACAACCATAGAGGACAACCGGTGCCACCAACAAACCTAGCATGGGAACTTTCGTGTCCCTCTTTACATATAAAAGAATAAAATAGGATGATTCTATAGAATAGAATAAAATAATTTTAGTGATCACGGGTAGTATAGAATATAAATTTATATATTATGAGTATATTTATTTTAATTTTAGAAGAATTTTTCTTAAGAGAAACAATTAATTTATATTAATAGTAATTTGGGGATTAATATGGTTTAATAGAATAATTTTAATGATGAAAGAATGATGTTTTTAGTGAAGATTTTAGAATTTTGTTTTTTTCATTTTTGCATAAATGATACTTATGTGTTTATATGATGTTTTAAGATTTGGATAATGGGTTTATGATGTTTGGGGTCAATTATATGAATTAAGGTCAGATTCACACCAGGTAAAACATATTGTACTTATAGAAATGATTTGGTAATTTTCACAATTCTACTTGTTAGTTCATCCATCCATCTATATCTACAACTTCTCTTTTCTCTAATATGAGGACTTGTGTCCAAGTGGTTGAGCTTAATTAGTTAAAGCATTATTTCTCATGGGAAATAGATAGAAATATAATATATCATAACACATTAAATTAGTGGAGAAAACTCTTTCATTAAAAAAAACCAACACTCTAAACCAACTAAATGTATTGTTTAGTAATTAAAGGTTACAATACCTATAGGGTCAAAGCATTACAAGAATATCATTGATGGGCATGTGTATAAAGATGGGGGACCAAAAAGTGGCTACAACCACTTTTTGGTCCATTTAGGACATAACGCGAGCATGTTATAATATGCCTGTGTTATGGCTTAGTAGTGACCAAGCCTAGGTCAATCATTATCGATCCATAATGTGCTCACATTATAACTCTAATAAAATAAAAAAATCCAAAAAGGTCACACTCATCTGAACCTAGCCTTTTACCTTTGCAACAACAAACCATGAGTGAAAAAAACATGTACATGTTCTAAAGTTGATCGCCACTATTAAAATGTTGCCATGACATCCATGAGGTTTACGAGGTAGGTTTTTCTAGTTTGTAAGTGTAAAAAATGAATAAAATAACAATTTAGCAATTATTTTGATTCGATGTTTTTAATTTATAGGAATTGAAAATCCTTCATCAACTCATGAAAACCATAACTCGCCAATTAATGAACACCTTGGTGAAGAACATGGACAACCAAACTCTCAACAAACTCCTCCATTAATTCCTCGGCTTCCTCCTCAAACATAAGAAGTTAACCTAATGTGTCAAATTGAAAATAATTAAATAGAACTCCAAACATTGATTGATAGGTTGAAAAATCCAAGTGGAACTAGTTCCCATTGGACACCCTCAACATCTCATTGAAATCTATCATATCTCATATAAATTCCATGAATGGCCAAATTACCATGTGGTCAAATAAGAGGGATGAAGCATGGCAATTTTATACTTCAAAATTATCCTACCAACAAGTAAAAGAAAAGAAAATATTAAAATTTGATTTATGTCTTATTGTTTTTATTTTTTCCAAGAAATATTTTAATTCCTTGGATCTTAAAAATTGTTCATTTAATAAAAATTCAATGCAATCCCTAGCTTTGATGTCATTTACCACTTCCCCACATGTTCTGAAATCAACTATCATTTTGTCCCGTAGAGCATATTCAATTTGAATCCTTAGAAGAGTAGATAAAATATAGTTTACCTCAAAATTTGGTGCATTTTCTCCAACTTTCTTTGTCTCTACATAATCTAATTAATAATCAACCAAGGGTTTAACACCACTTGGTTTCTTTGGAGCTAATTTCTTTGAAAGTATCTTTGGAGGAGAGTGTGATGTTGTTGGAAACTTAATTTGTTGCACATGTTGCTCAACTTCTTCTTCTCCTTGTTGTTGTTCTCCCTTGAGTTCCCTTTGAATTTATGTAGGAATCCTAGGATCCAAAGAAGTAATATTATTAAACATAGTTTATATCCTAAAAATAGGATATTTTATTTCTATATAGGCACCTTAGTTTGGATTAGATCCATTGCTTTTCTCTTCTCCTCTAATAATTGCTATCCATGCACTTTTTGTTATTTGAAATTTTGTGTCAAAAATAAAAATTTTGATTGCATCTTCATTTCTATTAAACTCACAATAGAATTGGACCCTCGTACCCCTAGCCTGAATTGATCAATAAAGTACTTTGGGTTACAATTTCTTGGTTTGTCAACCTTCATTATATATGTTTACAACATATAAGATACAATTCCAGTCCCTCTTTGGTTGTGGTCTTATGATTTCTCAAATGGAATTTGTTAGCATTATTTAGTCGCTAAAGGATTTCAAAAAATACAACCTTATCAGGTACACTCCTTGGAAATATATGGGGCAAAACTTGAGCATCATAAATTATGAACAATAGTATTAGAATGGAGAAACCAATCTCCCCAATTGTGATCAATTCATTTCTCAGGTGCTCTATCCTTTGGCCTTAGGAAATTCATTACCTTTTCAAGTAATCTTCTTGATGGAAGCCCTAGATTTCACAAAAATACCTACACTAAGCATTCCTCAAATACCACATAATTGGAAATTTGACAATACATGTCCTAAATATGTGTCTACCACCCCTAAATAGTAGTGGAATTCCCTGAGCATCATGGAATTTTAATTGCATTAGAGCACCGTGTATCTACTTTCCACTATAAAAGAGGAGATAATAAAGTAATGAGTACCATTTGAAATACATGATTTGGTCATCACTCTTTTTAGCTATTAACTCCTTATGGATTCCATCTACAATAAATGTGGTATACTCAAAACTTCTCTTCAAATATTTGTGTTGTACATCTTCTACTAACATCATCATATAGATTTGTATTTGTGTTTTGTAATCTACAACCAAGACTTGGCATAGAGCATAATAAGTTTTTATGAAGTAATATTCAAAGATATCCATATCAAATGGTGCCACCTCATCCCTAGTAAATTTCACCAATATTATGCTCTAACCTCTTTTCCTATGACGTGGAAACCATAAAATTTGCAACTATGCTTGTCTATATGGTGCACCTAGAACTCTATTAATATTGGAAAACTCGCATAAATAGGCTTTATCTAGCCTCATTAGAAGACCACCTTTGTTATTTAAAACTACCATTGATTTACATCATATTCTTTTCAATGGCTCTCATTAGGTCCACATTGATGAAAATATTTGGGACTACCAGTGATGAAAATATTTGGGACTACTAGTCTTCCAAGGTGTAAGCTCCAAATATTGGAAACAAGTCAAGCAATCTCACTCCTTCTATAACAATAATTAAACAAATCCCATCCTCGTGTAGGAATAGTTGCATCCCTCACACATTTTGCTCTGTCAATCAACCTATCAAAAAAAATCCAGAACCCTAGGCATGATTTTCCTTCTTTGAAGAGCTAGGAAGTTGGGCTAAGATATATTCTTCTAACCCTCGTTTCATTTTAGTAGGTTGGGAAGATGTTTGACTCATACTTAGGGTTTCTGTATTAAATAGGGTTTTTCTAAATTTGAATATAATTTACAACATCTCTATTTAATAGATAATTTAGAAATATTACTTAGCCCTAATAGCTAAATTCTCCATAATTTTTGCAGCGTCGAGCTAAAAAATGGACTTACCTATTTTTGTGTACTAAAACCCTAGGTCACAACTACAACTTTTTGAATGTTGTCAATCACTCTAATTCTCTTCTCGTAATGTTCTCTTGGTTGTTTTCTGCAATGAAAACCACTAGTATTCAATTTAGAACCCTTAATAAAGGAGTAAAAAGTTGTCACTTGTCACAATAATGGTGGATATGAGAAAACAAAGTGTTCACAACTAACTATTCTTGAAATTTGAATTTAGACCATAGATCTTATTTGGTGTGGGATGACCAATGATTATCGCAAGCTCAAAGCTTTATCACATTTTTTTTTCAATTTTTTTGGCCAAAATGTGGTGAATTGAGGAGACATGACACAATGAGGATTCACCATCTCTAAAGTGAATTACAAGTCATGAGGGGTTGGCCCCACACATATCACTAAGCCTTTGGATGAGAGATTCATGTTATCCCATAATTGAATGGTGGAGGACATGTATCAACAAGGCACATGAGCGCAACTTGGAATGGCTCTCGCTTTAAGAATTTATGACACAACGAATGCTATGATGTAATAAGGGGATTGATGAGTCTAGTTATTAGTTAGTTTTATGATGTTCTTATGCATACTCATAGACATTTCCAAACACTTATTTCATACATATTCCTAAAACTTTACTACCTTTTATGCTCATTATGCAAACCTGAACTTGATTTGAAGTATATGGAAATATGGTTATAATGTGATATTTATTATATAATTAAGGTGTGGATATGTACAAACTGCAATGAATATATGTGCTTAAGCTATGGATATTAGTATTGCGTAGATGTTGTATGAACTAACTCTTTGCAGCCAAGGAGCCAGAGGAGGTAGATTGTAGCCCGCAATATTTAAGAGGTGCAACTCGCAACCAAAGGAGTTTCTAGACAGTGATGCAGGGAAGGTTCCAGAATAAGCTAAGCATAGAAAATTATGCATAAATAGAGGCAGTTATTGAGGATGATTGTGCATCATCACGAAATTTAATAAAGAAACTAAAGGAGAAGAATTCTATTATAGTTGGGAGTCTAATGCGACTGTTTCAATAGTCCATGTTCCAATTCTTGTTGTAGTAGAGTTATAGTTCTATTTGGACTCTTCTTCCTTTTTCAGTTATAGTTTAATTTCTCAAACTTTATCACACTTTGTTATATAGGGAGTGGTAATTTATGATTTCAATTTAGAGTCCTTATTTTAATAAACCCCTGTGCCTATATGTATGGTTTGGTGGTTGATGCATTAGTTAAGTTGGTTGATTGTTTAGTAGCAAATATAGCAATAAGATACTTTCAATTAAGTTCTTGTTTTTACAACAGACAATGTTCATGATCTTATGAATAAGATATTCCAATAGAATCTTATCCAATTGTGATATTATGAGTTATGCAATGAATTGTTTTTAGTTATTGTCATGATTACATTAATCTAAGGAAGTAGATTTGGATTAAACTCGTGGAGACAATCACTTGAGCAAGGGCCACTCAAGGTAACTATTTCCCATTTTATTTTTTGTACATTTATTTTTGTTGTAGTAGTTACTCCATGAATGCATGGTTTCTTAATTAGATTCCTTATGTTACAATTATGAATGAATTCATGAGCAGATCTCATCTTACATTCATGCTTTAGCTTGCTTCAATATGTTGTACTCCAAAGTGTAAGTTTAATTAACAATATTGGTTAATTCTAGGATTCATTTCTTGACAGTGAACTAGTCACAGTCTTTTGTTGTAGGTACCTATAGCAATAGTGTCAGTATTACTTCTTTTACTGTTATGTAGTTTATGATTTTCAGCATGTGCAAAAACCTACATGCTAGGATGATATAGGTATTTTTGAGTCTCTGGAAGCACATACAGTGCCAACATCATCACAAGCTTACGTTAGCCTTGGATGATAATTTAATGGTCTTTCCAAGGGTTTAGTAGGCTATTTAGTTAGGTTTTCCTCTAAATTATGTGTCTAACACCAAGTCTACTAGACATAAGTAGGGACTCTACATTCTTGGCGCTATTGTTGGGGATGGTGCTACTTTCAAAGATTCATTTATGTTATTTCAAGCTTTCATAGTTTAAAATTTGCTTTCAATATTAGGAAAATTAAGTTTTATTCCTTCAAATACCAAAATACTTCACTGACATTGTGCAGGAGTCATTGCTACACAAAGTCACACCCATTGTATGCAGAGGCAAAGAGATGCTTTGGGGAGATTTCTCCCCTCAAACCAACAACTTGTTAGAATGGATATTAGTGATCATAGTGATTAGAGTGAGGGTGTTCCTGACAAAGAACTTTCCTTTCACCAACATCCACTGCAAACACATAGGAGACCCATGGTTGATGCAATGGTGGATGATCCACCAAAACATGTGACTTTTGAATTTCCCATTGCCACCAAGAGAGGGCTAATGTCCTAAAGAATATACCTCCTTCAGCATCGCTTGTCTTCTATGGCTTGGTAACTAAGGATCCAAACACGTTCTTGTATGAGTTTTATGTCCTATGTAGGAGCTACAACTACACAACTAATGCCTATGAGCTCAAACTATTTCCTACAACTTTGAAAGATGTTGCCATGAGATGGTTTATGGGACTGGGAAGAGATGTTGTTCCAGATTGGAACACTTTGAAAACTGAGTTCCTGGAAAAATACCAGCACCATTGTAGAGGATTTGATAGAAGAAGGGATGAAATTTTCAGATTGTCTCAAAAAGAGGATGAAACATTGGAGGATTGCATAGAAAGGTTCAACTTATGCTTAAAGATAAGCCACATAATAGACGTTTAGAAGAATCCCTAAAGTTGGTTTTTTTAAGAGGAGTCAATGATGATTACATGGATGCCCTTAACCTTATTTTGTCAGGGGATATGTCTCAATTACCTTTTGAAGAAATTCTCAAGGTTTGTGGAAACTATTCAAGGACCTTTATTAGAGAAAGAACATCTTCCATTAGCAAGACATCCAATGGACTTTCCAAAGTAGATTTAAGTAACCTACTATCCAACATGAAAGAGGATATTACAAGTCATATGACTACTCAAATAAACACTCTACATGTAAAGAAAAAGTAAGAAGTTGAGGCAATACTTACTGAATACTACCCCAGTTGTAGACAAAGAAAAGCCATCTGTAAGTGTAAAAGGGTGGCAAGTATTATAGAAGACAAACCAAGGAAACCCAATTTTCAACCACTAGAGGGTGAAGATTGACAGTTGGTCTACATTGTACAAAGAAGGCCATGGCAACCAAGACAAGGTATGCCATAAGACCCTTTAAATTTAAATACACCATTTCTAGTTGGTAATCAAAAGTTCTCTAATTGGAACCACCAACCTTGGGAAAACACCCAAAACTAATGGAAAAACCCTCAACAATGGAAAAATCCACAAAAAAACTAAAACCAACAACAGCCAAATGTGTGGCCACAACAAAATTTTCAAGGATCTAATTACAACCCCCAATGGCTAGTACAACAAAATCAATGGAAACCACAATGGAAAAAAGGCCAACAATGGTAGAACCAAAATATGAATTACCAATAGCCTTTGTTGCCTTCACAGCCACAATAGTAGGCCATAATGCTCAATGCATCAAACACAATATCTTAGCCACCAAGATCACCTCAACTACCTACCCAACTTGCACCTAACCCCAATAACATGCTTGTTCAACAGGCCTACACTAACAAGGCTATTCAATACCATACTTATGGGGTATAGGTTAGTAATGTCCATCTCAAGTCAGGGAAAACACTAGTTGGGCCTTCATCCCCTCAAATCACTAAGATCACAGTAGAAGCCTTAGACAATTCACCTTTGGAGCCTAAGTCAAATCAAGTAAACCAGACTATTTCAAGTCCAGAGCCTCTGTTCCTTGAGCATTTAGCTATTCTAAGACATCGGAACCAAGCTGAGATAGACCTATTAGGTCAACTTAAGGATGTGAGTATCAAAATTCCCCTCATTCAAGCCATCAAGGATATTCCAATTTACACCAAGACAATAAGGGGCCTTTTGTCTTAAAAAACCAAGAAGAAAGAGGAAAGACCCTCAGACAGTTCATGTCCTAGGGAACCTTGCTGACATTATGCTAAGGAATATAACTATCCTTAAATATATAGACCCTAAAATTCTATTAGTGGACATTAAGATAAATGGAACCCTTATCAAAAACACCTTGATTGATTTAGGGACGGGCATTGATGTCATGTCCAAACGAAAGTGCTAAGTATTTTCTTAGGTAATGCTCATGACTTCATGGAAATCTACATGGATGACTTCATAACCTATGGAGAAACATATGAAGAAGCACTCAAAAATCTAGAAAAGGTTTTGAAAATATGTCAAGAACATAATCTATCCCTAAGTCATAAGAAATTTTCATGATGATGACCCAAGGGATTGTCCTAGGACATTTTATATCAAGTGAAGGGATTTAAGTGGATCCAAACAAGATTGAGATAATTTCCACATTCGTTGTGCCATAGAACCAAAGAGATGTAAGAAGTTTTCTAAGGAATGCAAGCTATTATAGAAGATTCATTCAGAACTTTAGCAAAATTGCAACACCTTTATTTGTTCTACTTACAAAGGATATAAAATTTGAATGGACCACAAAATGTCAGCACTCTTTTAAATCACTTAATACAACCCTAACAAAAGCACCTATCTTGAGAGGGTCAAACTGGACATTTCCTTTCCATATACACACTGATGCTTTTGACTTTTCCATAGGGGCATTATTGGGACAAAAGGAAGGTAAAAAAGAGTATGTTATTTACTATATCAGCAAAATCTTACAAGGAGCAAAACTCAAGTACACAGTCAC
This sequence comes from Sequoia sempervirens, assembly GCA_007258455.2. NCBI lineage: Eukaryota > Viridiplantae > Streptophyta > Pinopsida > Cupressales > Cupressaceae > Sequoia > Sequoia sempervirens. The sequence goes on along the minus strand of VDFB02128160.1, from coordinate 122,927 downwards.
AAAAAAGAGATGTTGGAAGTTGTGTATGCAATCAACAAGTTTAGGCACTATATCATTGGGTATCCAATCTTTATCCACACTAATCACACTGCAATAAGGTAATTAATGAATAAACTTGTGGTTGGAGGTAGACTAGTCAGATGGTTGCTCTTACTATAGGAATTTGATATAACCGTAGCGGATAAGCTTGGAAAGGCTAATGTGGTGATAGATTTTCTATCAAGATTACCTACACAACAACAAAAGGTGTTGTGAATGATTCTTTTCTAGATGAGCATTTGTTTGTTCTCAATGTACACACACCTTGGTTTGTTGATATTGTAAATTACTTAGTGGTAAGACAAATACCATCACATTTCTCTCCTAGAGAAAAGAGACAGTTGGTGCATAAAAGCTTTCCATATTCTTGGGTTATTGGTTATCTATTTTATATAGGTCTAAATAGTATAATGAGGAGATGTATAAGAGAGGATGAGGTTTTTGACATCCTAAAAGCTTGCCATGACGATTCTTGTGGGGGTCACTTTACAGCCAAAAGGATTGCACTCAATATCCTAACAATTGGCTACTATTGGTCAACTCTTCATAAGGATGCAATAAAGTATACAAGGAGTTGTGATGGATGTCAGAGGATGGGCAAGCCAACAAGGATGGATGATATTCCTTTGCAGCCACAGTTGGCACCAACACCATTTGATAAATGGGGGCTAGACTTCATTGGCCCAATTTCACTAGCATCCAATAACAAGGAGTATATTTTATTTTGTACAAATTATTTGACAAAGTGGGTTGAAGTCAAGGCATTACAATTTGCTAGAGATGGGAATGTAGCTAAATTCCTATATGAAGACATCTTTACAAGGTATGGAGCACCTAGAGAAATTATGACTGATCAAGGTCCCTAGTTCACTTTAGAACTCATTACTAAATTGGTTAAAGAATATGAAATCAAGCATAAAAAATCAATAGCTTATCACCCCCAATCCAATGGGTAGGTGGAGGTCGTAAATAGAGAGATTGAGAATATCCTAACCAAAATAGTGTAGATTCATAGAAAATATTGGGCAACTAGGTTACCTGAGGTAGTATGGGCCTATAGGGAAACTTGGAAAATAACCATAGGCTTTACACCTTATGAATTAGTGTATGGTAAAACAATAAAAGAAAAATTAGATCACGAAAACAACTCTCCTAATGTCAAAACCTAGGGAAGAATGCAAGACACTTTTAAATTTTACAATTACAGTTCAATTAAGATGCACATGAAAGAGATAATAGAAACAAAGTATTTGACACACACATATGGACACCAGATATACGTGGGAAAACCCTTATGGGAGAAAAACCCACCACACCAAGAGAAATCACTTTGTATTACAGTAATGGAGATTACATACAAATATCAGACTTATCTTTCTAATGTCATATTACAACAGCTTTCACAATGACCAATCTGGTACAGGAACCTTCAAGTTACAATTTTTACAGAATAGAAATCACTCTGATACAATTTGAACTATTCACACAATTGTTCT
>VDFB02128160.1:0-121372 GCA_007258455.2 Sequoia sempervirens | reverse complement strand
ACAAGCTTGTCATGTGAATACACGTAGCTTAACCACTCCATTCCATGTTTCCTATCTTGATTTTCATGAATTTGAACAATCACTTCATATTCCATGCATTGTATGTTCCACGGTCTTTAATTCCCACGCGCCAACCTATCATTTCCACCATCACCTATTGCAATTAACCAACATCAAATCAAAATCAAATAATAGACACTCTTACATAACTTCACACGAGCAGAGTTAAGATCATCTCAAGTGACATGTACACATACTAGTTTCCCATAAATTAACATAGATTGCAATTGCTTTCAATATGTCCTTGCATTTGATTATACATTATTTACATTCATTACTCTTATTTCCATAATTGATAATCATTCCCTTCACCTAGTGAAGTACATTGAAGTGAGGTCACTTCAAGATTTTAGTTGAGGGGAGATATTACATTATCCTAGGGTTTTCAAAATTTCGCTACCAAAAGAAACAAAAACATAAAAAATACACAATCCCTTTCTGCCATTTTTTCTTTTCTACAACCTTCTTATTATATGTTCCCTAATTCCAAGCCAATTCAAGTTGGAATAGAGGAAGAAGATATAACAATTGTGATTATAGTTGAAAAGTGCAAGTATCGTAGACAAAAAGGGTTGGTGAATTTGAAATTGTGAGCTGAAATTGCAAAGTTTGAGAAAAATAAAGTAAGGTTATCCCATCATGGGAGGAGATATGGATTTAAATAATCCTTAAGCTTCCCCCAGGTTATATTTTGTTTGATTTTGCATCGGTCTCGGCCCGCGCATTATATGTTTGCAACTCTTCGAGCTCCTTTTGGTGGTGACTTCATCTACTTGCGTAACTTGTCAGCAACACACACTTTTGGGAGTTCTCTCCCCTTCATTTAATCTCTAAGCTCTACTTGGTTGCCACATTGCATCTTCTGCAAGTACCTTTTTGGCAAACCCCACAGTCAAAGCTTTGAGTGAAGACTGCACCATGTGTCATCACTGCGAGAACCACAGTCACTGGGGAAGGATGAAAGAATGAGAAGCCCTTCCTCTACGCCAGGTGTCCTAACTGACTCCTTGGGTGTTTTGACACATGTCTTCAAAACATTTATGTCGCTTCCACTCTCATACTACAACCATCATTTGGAAGAGGGTGCGCTTTGTTCGAGGAAACAAAATGTCATTTTGGTTGGGAAGAATCATTATGAGGATTAGCACGACCCGTGCCTAGGAATATTTTCAGTTGTAGCATTCAGGCAGTGGGAAAATTCTATATATATTGCTTGGTCTCTCTAAAAAAGGGTTTGAAAATACACAGAGAAAACACTAAAAAGTTTCTCGACCTTTGTATTGTTTTTAATTTCTATATTAAGACTTCCAAATTGTGCTAGTTTGTTTGGCCTCTTTGTTTCTTAGTTATTTGATAAAACATTATACTGTGTTGGTTTGTTATACTGAGTAGTTTATCTACAAAGCTTCTATAATTTCAATATAATTTTGTTGTTTAGATCATGTATTGTATTCTTCATGTTCAGTGAATGCATATGGAAGTTATATTATATTATTTGATTGACTTCTTCAGATTTTTATCTCTTTTTTCTATTATTTGTAGGCATGCAGATTGTTGAACGGGCCCTCAAATCTCACATTAAAGGAAGATTTCCTGTGCCTATTTACTTGAAATATTGGCACATTGCCTTAGCATTAGATTTTATTTTTGTATATTTACTTCCTTTTCCTTTTCCAACCCCCAATGTATAAAGAGTCAGCTTCTTAAAAACACAAAGGTTACTTAGTTTAGCGCAATTGGTCCCCCCATTAACTGAGTTTCCCATAAGGCTATGTGCCTAGAATTTTTAGGCATCAACAGTTTTTTTTATCTGGCACGTCTAGTGGGACCCTATTTCAATGTATATAAGTTTAGAGTGGGTATATGAGCCATAGACCTATTACTAGATCCTAGATAGAGAATAACCCTAGCTTGCTAGTGCCATCGCTGGTAATAGTACAAGCAAGAGCCCATCCAAAAAACATCCCAACCCCTCCATAGGTGTCATTACCAATGGCTAATAGAAATTATGTAGCATGGGATGCAAGAATCCCTCTCATAGAACTAGTAGCACCAGTTGTGTGGGATCCTATCCCAATGTTTGCTTTAAAAGCTTTACCAAAATTTATTGGGGAAGGCTCAAAAACACCATCCAACCATCTGCAAGATGTGGCAAACATGTGTTTGGTGCATGGTGTCACTGATCAAAATGTAGCACTAAGGTTGCTTACAGCCTCTTTCAAAGGTAGAGCATTAGATTGGTACTATACTTTGGAAGCTAATACTATCAGCACCTAGGATTAGCTCAGAGATATTTTTTACGAACAATTTTCAAACAATGGAGATTATTCTTCATTATTCCAGCAACTGGTAACCATTAATCAAGCTCCTTAAGAGGCCATGAACAACTTCAATGCCAGGTTTCACACAACTTGGCAAAGGATCCAAACCACTATTCACCCACCTACTGATTTGGCGTTCATGTTCTATCTAAAATCTCTTAATGTCAACATTTTTCAGTGATGATTCAGTCCCTTGGTGGGAACACCTTGCTAGATGCGTATAATATTGTTGTTAAGGCAGAGAATAATTTGGTTAATGCCAGAAAGTTATTGCTTGGCCCGCCATGCTTGTATTCACATAATTGTCATCTCCCACCCAGGAGATTGCTTCTACTAGTACGTCTGCTCCTCCCCAATCTATGTAGGCATATCCTAGTGTGTCGCATAATGTTGCTTCTACATCTAACCCTTTAGCAACTAAGGTGAGCAACATCAAATATTTATTGCGGTCCTTCTCAAATGAAATAATTAGTATCAAGTGGCAATAGTCTACGCCTATGAAGCAAACTTTTCAAAATTACCAAGGTGAAAGACCTTCCTACCAGCAAAACTAGTTCCAAGGAGGTACACGCATGAATTCATAGACTCAATAAAACAATCAAATAGTGTCAGTGCTTACTCCACTACAAAATGTTCACCCAAGTTCAAATAAAGAGCTAGTAGCAGGGCAAAATAATTTTGTTGATGATACTAACTCTTGGTGCTTCCCCTACTACGAAGAACATATGCCCCAAAATTGTCTGCATGGAAATTTACAGCAAAAGGTAGTGGAACAATGCAGTCAAGGCGCCATGCCAAATTCAGTAGGTTATGCATATGCCTCTCTGCAAATGGAAAACATGATACTCACCGCTCAAATGCAAAGAATTTCCTTGGAGCAAGAAATAGATATAGCTCCTAATCATGTGCTCTTCTCATGGATGCAAGAGAAAAGGTGGCGTTAGCAAATGATATTTCCACATCAAAAGCCCTGCAAGTGCAATCATATTATAACACTCACTCGAAGAGGAGATTCATGGGAAAAATGGTCACTCAACAACCCAAAAGTGTTCCTAACCAAGCTCCTAGTTCCTCCGTAGTTGTAGAGAAATCTCAGTCACGCAAGGAGATTGTTATAACAAAGCCTAAGGAACAAAAGCCTTTGAATCTGTCATCATTCAATATGATGGAATATTTGAAGAAAGCCTCTACTAATGTATCCCTTTGGAATATCTTAGCTATCCCAGAGCAAAAGTCATTACTACGGAAGGCCCTACTAGAAGATGCAAGCATAGAGCCGATAGAGCAACCATCCAAGGAAAAGGTCATTGATTCATCATCTCAGGCTAAAGTCCTCACAAAAAATGGAGAGGAATCTTCTATCGAAAGTAGTGGTAAGCCAAAACCAAAACCCTTTTTTCTTAACTCTCATTGTGGGTAGAAAATTGCTGCATAATTCTATAATTGACTTTGGTGCTAGCACCACATTCATGCCCAAGAAAATAGTTGAAGCCTTAAGACTTAGCTATGAGCCTTTAAACAGAGGGGTTATGTAGTTTGATGGGAATAAGGTTGAAATTATAGGTGTCATCAAGAACCTCCCATTGACTATGTTCTCATGCCCCGGTATCACAATCCCACAAGATACCATAATTATTAATGTCCCTTCCATGTTTTGTCTTTGCTTATCTTGGGAGTTCACTTCTAAAATAGGCGGGTATCTTTCTTTAGACTGGTCACACTTAATTATTAGGACCAAGCATGGAGCTAAGATGAAGATATTGTCTGAGCCTTTGCATTTGGAACATATAGCAGATGAAGCCATTATAAATTTTGAGGCTACTCGTACCTCTATCACCAAGGATGAAATGTATTGTACTAAGTTACTTGAGGATGAGAAGGTGATCAGAGATCAGACTGATGAAGAGGAGGTCCTCTTGAGTGAATTTATAGACACTAATCCTTTTGGCAATTATCATTCCACCGGATTAGGAACTTATGTGATCTATGATGAGGATCAAGTGATTTTGAAGGTGATGAAGGATCTCGAGGGCGGTCACGCCTCAGAGTTGTGGATGCTACATTTTGATGGAGCAAGGTGTAAAGTTGGTGTGGGAGCAGAGATATGTTTGACATTCCCATCCAAAGAAGAGACACTTAGATCTTTTCGCTTTCAATTTTCCTGTTCAAACAATGAAGTTGAATATGAAGGCCTCGTGCAAGGTCTAAGTCTTACGAAGTGGATGGGAAATAAATAGATAATGGTGTTTGGAAACTCTGAGCTAATAGTGAATCAAGCCTAAGTTGTCTCCACAACCAAGAATGTTTGCATGCGATCTTATAGACATAGAGGCTAGGACCCAATTGAAAGTTTTGAAGCCTTCAATATCTAGATGATGCCCATAGAGCAAAATGCAACTGTAGATCATATGTCAACAATATGATCTCAATTTTACCTTGTTTCTAACTTAGTTGAGAACATATACTATGTGTGAGTGATCGTCTAACCAACAATCCCAAACAATGACTAGAATTGGCAAGTATTCGCAAGTGATGATCAAATTGCTTCATTCATTCAGCACTTAGGAGAGTTTTCCAATCAACTCCAACCAAAGATTGTAGAAGCTTATGAAGTGAAAATTATTCATCTAAATTCTAGGACTGGTTACTCTAAAAAAATCTATTCGATTGTGATGATGCAATAAATGACAAGAGGAAGTTTGTAGCAAACAAGGGTGACTATGCAGATCTTTAGGTTGGAGAAGGGAGGAAGCTTAAGGTCGGAAAAGATGTTTCGCAAGATGATAAAGACAGGCTCATTCATTTTTGTGAAAAATATAAAGGAGTAGTGGCCTAATCATATGATGACCTCAAGGGATATGATCCCAAAGTTATAATACCATAGAATTGACGGAAGGGGCAAAATCTATCCGCCAGAAGTAAAGGCGAATAAACCCAAAGATTGAGTCACTAATGGCGCAAGATTCAAGGAATCTAATCCATTCCTAGATTGTCTTCTCAATCAAGCATAGTACGTGGGTGTCCTACCTGGTTCTGGTCTAAAAGAAAAATGGGGACATTCGCCTCAGTGTGGATTTTTGGGATCTAAATAGGGCATCCCTGAAGGACCACTACCCATTTCCTTCCATGGAATCAATCTTGCAAACAATGGCTGGTTCAAAAAAAAAATCTCTGCTTGACGGGTTCTCTAGTTACAACCAAATCCGAGTCAAAGAGGAGGACCAACACAAAATGACATTCACCACTAAGTGGGGAACATTTGCCTATGCAAAAATTTCCTTCGACCTCTCAAATGCGAGAGCCACTTTTCAGCGAGCAATGGATATCGCCTTTAGAGAACTGATCACTAAGATCATCTTGATCTACTTGGATGATCTTACTATATTCTCTAAGTCAAAAGATGATCATTTTGATCATCTTGAAATGGTTTTCAGAAAAATGTTAGGAGTTTGGGATATCCCTGAACCCAAAAAAATGTGTTTTCGGAGTGCCTCAAGGAAAATTACTGGGACATGTAGTGTCCAAAGACGAAGTTGCTATTGATCTAGATTGGGTGAAGGCAATCAAAGAGCTTCCCCTACCAGTAAACAAAAAGGGAGTTCAGTCCTTCCTAGGGAAGGTAAATTTCATAAGTAATTCATTTCAAATTTTATAGGTCTAATTAGACCTATCACCCTGATGCTCAAGAAGGATCAATTATTCAAGTGGACAAAAGAGGAAAGAGAAGCCTTTGAGAAGGTCAAAGAGGTTATTTCTTTAGATCCTATGCTGGTGAACCCAAAATTATCAAAGGACTTTATAATGTATGTGTTCAGTAGCAAGTCTAGAATCACTATTGTTTTAACTCAAAAAGATAATGAAGGGAAGGGAGAACATTTGATAGCCTTCCACTCCCGAACTTTAAAGGACTATGAGATAAAGTATAACTTCAACAAGAGGCAGACGTTCACCATTGTCAAGGGACTTAAAAAGTTCTGACACCTCATATCTTGCAGTAAGGAGGTCATATATGTAGCGCATTCCAGTGTGCACGAGTACATTATGGAAGGAGAGATCACAAAAAAGAGGGCCAATTGGATAACCAAGATCCTTGAGTATGACATTGAGGTCAATCCCACAAAGACAGTACGAGGAAGAGGATTATATGAATATTTGGCATGAAATAGTGAAGTGGCAGTTGACGAGGAACAACCCAAGCTAGTTCTACTAAATGCATCTGAGTCTGAAGGTTGCTAGTTGGAAGACAGAATGAGGTTTATGTAGACCGAGAAATATATGGCAGGTCTCCCTTCTCAGAAGAAAAGGTTTTATAGATTACAGAATAGTGGGTATGTGCTCATTGAATGGGTTTTCTTCAAGAGAAATTTCAATGGTGTTCTTCTGCGGTGCATAACTCAAGAGCAATCACAAAATATTTTGGGCGTATTCCATAGCAGTGTCGCGGGTGGAAATTTCTCTGCTAAGACCACTGCCATTAAGATTGTGTGTAGGATATTTCTAACCTACACTATTCAATGATTCACACTCTCTAGTCAAATCCTACAAAGAATGCCAATTCTTCGTAGGAAGGAGGAAGAACTCGACTATGCATCTGAATCCAATAGTGGCTAAAGAACCCTTTGCTCAATGGGGTTTTTATTTCATTGGGATGATTAATCCTACCTCTAGTGTCAGGCATAAATGGATCCTTACGGCCACAAATTATTTCACCAGATGGGTCGAGACCATGCCTTTGAAGAATGTGACTAAGGCGAAGATTGTAAATTTCCTAGAAGAGTTGGTAATAAGGTTTGGCCTACCCAAGACCATCATCTCCGACAATGCAAAATCCTTCCTAGGTTTGAAGGTATGTCAATTTGCACTTAGGCATGGAATTTTCCTAGAGACATGCTCAAATTATTACCCATAGGGAAATGGTTTGGCTGAGTCAACTAACAAGAATTTAGTCTAACTTATCAAAAGAATAGGGTTGGAACACCAGAGAGAGTGGCATAGAAATCTAAAAGTAGTGCTTTGGGTGGACCATATAACTCCCAAAAAAGTATTAAAGACTTCGCCGTATGAGCTAGTATACGGGAAGGAAGCACTATTGTCGATTTCCCTAGAAATTCCCACACTACAACTACTTAAATATCTAGAAGTAGAGCAAAATGAATCCATGGAGGTCTAGTTAGCTAAATTGATAGAAGTGCAAGAAAAAAGGGAAAACACGCTAACAACAATGTGCAATCGACAAGTGGTGAAGAAATGGTTTGATAAGAAAACTTCTGACTAAGGTTTTAAGTGTGAAGATTTGGTGCTAAAATACAATGAGAGAGCTATGAAGTCTAACCAACATAACAAATTTGATAGTCTATGGGAGGGTCCTTATCGCATCATTCAATGCAAATGACACAATGCATTTGAATTGGAAAACATGGAAAAAGAAGCACTGGGAATTCCTGTCAATGGAATTCACCTTAAACTTTTCAATTAGCTTTATTAACCATTTTACCGTGTAAATATGTAATTATTTTTGTGTGTTTTGTTGGGCCAAGTCTTTATCTTAGCCAAACCCTTTAAAAGCCAAGAATCAACCAAGGTAAAAGAGACAAGAACTAGACAAAAGCATAGATATATTCATTGTATAGTAATATTTACTTTGAGATATTATAGTGCAAAATGGCTCTTAGGCCAAGTATTTCGAGAATATATATATGGAGAAAAAGAGAGGAGAGAAGTTTTCAATCATTCAGAAGCAACAGGAGCAACATAGACAACAACAACAAGAGGAGGATACACCAAGTCTCTGAAATCAGTGTACCACTCCACACCATAGATGGGCTCTACATTGAAGCACCATAGCAGGAAGTGGCAGGTGTGAGACACCCTTTAACGATGTTCCCCAATGGTCATAGAACAAAATTTGTTCATGAAAGGTAGCCAAGGCACCACCACATCCTCTTCAATGAGCCGACGAAGATCATGTGTAGTTGGAATACCAAGGCCATACTCTGTAGTTGCCACAATCTCTCCAAGGCCTCCAAGATAGTGCTTGGGAAAAATCTCCCTGGTAAGCCTCAATATCATCAATTTTGGCACCTGAATATCCATCAAAGAGGCAACAAAGTGGGAATAAATATTAGTATTCACTCGATATTTGTCCTTGTATTCTATAAATTATATTCCCAACACCCACTTAATTGAAATTATGGCCAAAGAATGCTTATTCTTCATCATATGATTCAAATGCCTATTTGAAACTTCTCCTAAAAAAGCTACCTGAGTTTTATTACTAGTTAGCCTAATGGGAGTATCCAATATCTCTAGCTATAAACCCAATTACCAAGTATAAATTTTGTTGTTATCTTTAGGTCTATTTATAGAGGTAGCTAGGAGTACAATGCATGCAACAAGCATGATGTTGATTGAGGTGCAAACTCAAAAATCCCACCAAGTTTTGCTTGTTGTGTGCGAAGTAAGATGGGGTAATTAATCAGCTAAAACTTGTAGTGTATGCAAGCAGTAACTTGCACGGTCAAGTGCCAAGTGTCTAGATGTGGACGTAATTCAATCTACAAGGATCAAATCAAAATATTTTTGTGTAATCATTACGCCCTTTGCTTAATCATTCTTGTGAAGTTATTAAGTAGAAAAGCATGCGAAAGGATTCACACACCTTTAATTTTTGGCTCAAATTCCCAAGAGATGGCACTGTAGGACATGATGGCTAATCGTTATTATGAGTTAGTGTCTTTTCCAAAGAGCAAGAATTCGTTTTGCATGAATGAATGAGTTGGTGGTACATGTCGAATTTATTGCTAAAGCAGTCGTTGTTTCCAACTCCAGTTTGAGAAAGGTAATGTTGCATGCAAAAGAAGAGCACTGCAAAGAAGGTTGAGTATTTAGTTTGCTGAGAAATAATCTAGTGTGAGTTGTAGAGAGAGGTTAAGCATTTGCAAAAGTTTCATAGAGTTCTAAATTGGCACAAAATCCTGAAATGGCATAGAATCCAGAGATGGAAGCTCAAGAAGAAACTATTAGAAGCTTATCAGATGCCATCATGGCGGCGCCAATGGCCCATGTTTTTAGTGATGTCTCTTATGCCTCACTAGGGATGTCAGAAAAGCTAATATGGCCTCACACAAGGGTCATACAAAGGACTATTCATAGAAACAAGGTCTAGACAACAAAAGTTTGGGACAATATCTATGACCCTGAGCTCAAAACCAACACTAAGAGTCTTAGGGAAGCAGCCTGTGAAAGAATGAAAAAGGTCGAGACTAGTGACAAAGAGTCTTTGGCATAAAACTTTTGGTTATATGGTCTTTCACAGTATATGGTTCCCTTAGTGCATCACTACCCTGAGTTGGTTCACAAATGAGCCCAAAATTTTAATTCGGATATGGGAGTCATAGTAGATCGAAACCTAAGAGTAGTAATTAGCGTTGATGCTATTTGGGATATGTTATGTATCCTGACTAGGAATATTTTAGAAGCACCTTAGAGATTCACCATAAACAAATTGGAAACATTCTGGAAGACTAGAACCCATGCCCTAATCTTTTACAATTATGAAACAAAGAGGCCCAAGAGAGATAAGCGTCCACCTCAGTTTTTGATTGGGAACAATGGTTTAAATTCAGACATACAAGATGTCTTCTCGATGTTGAACTTTGTTTGTGGCCTGGATAACAACAAAGAGGTGTGGGAGTTTCAAATGGGTATGGGTTTCCAATTAAGAAAACAACATACTCTATTCCAATATGACTTTGTAGAGGCCATTGTTTGGGAGATGCTACACTAATTCAAGGAGTATCACACACAATATAGATTCAGGTTTTCCTCCTTTCTTGCTCATATGTTTTTACATCAAAACCCTGATTTCTTTAAGGAGCATATGAATTTGTCCATTTTTGATGAAAATGGGGTGAGAAAGCCGGTCTCTACGTGGACCCATCTCCTTTCTAAAACTCATAATTATTATGTATTTTTTGAGTCATTCTTGACTCCAATATTACAATATTTTCATAAGGAGGGTCAGGTTGGTTGTTTCTGGTTCTCTACTAAGCAAGTGAGATGGATGAAATATTTTGTCCCTCCTTGTGACTAGTTCCTCAGAGAGGACTTTTCATTTGTTAGTATGCATGATTTTACTTAGGAACCTTTCCAACTCCTAGTTTGCGTAACAAATAGGGTGTTGGCCCTTGAAGTATTTAGGAAACTGGCCATTATAGACCATAATTTTTGTGGGAGAAAACATCAGAAAGGCTTTTTCATATGCCCCTTAAGCTTTGGTACGATAATAATGGAAAAGAAATAGACAAAAGGTCTGCTATCTACGAAGCTTGCTCATCTAGGGTTGGTGTTGATCTATGACAAATGGGAATACAATCTTGAAGATGACTTAGTGCATGGCAATATTAAGGTGACTCATAGCCCCCGGCCCTACTAGGAGGGAGACCATAGTCTATTGTGGAATTAGCCTATATTCCCATGGAGACGAGAAGGCCACCATGGCTATCTTTTTATTTCCCTTTGGCCCAAGCCAGTGACAAGTGCAAAATCAGCGCCACCCTGTATAATGAATTAGATAGGAACCCTTAGTGGAGTGATGAGAAGATTGTTGACTTTTGGGTTTATCGGTAGGAGACCACATGTATCAATGCCAAATTCCAAGATGTAGATATGAATGAAAAGTTTGACGATCTCTGGAACAAAGAGCATGATGACACTAATGCTGAGGAAGATGAGGAAATGGATCAGGAGGAAGCAGTTGCAATATTCAGAGCTAGAGAAGCAAAGAAGGCTCAAATTAAGCAAGGAGGTGGAAAATCAGCAGAGGGGCCTAATGAAAATCCATTGAGTGCACAAGTAACTATATCCCATGAGGTAGTCATGTGACCACATTCATAGGCCACTAAGAGACCCAGGGTGACTCAATAATCTGAAGAATTCATAGTGGCTTCTTCCAATTCACCACCTTAGGGGTAGGAGCAATAGGAGGCCACGGAGGCCGAGACATAGAGGCACCTCCATGGGGACCTTCCCCTTACCATAGATGATGGGCCAAGGCATCGTGGGCAAGATAAAAAGGTCAAACATCTGACACTTGGCCTTTTGTCAAGAGGGCAACATCGAACTCCCCATGAGATGCATGGGGGTGGAAGCCAAAGGTGTTGCAACAGGGAAAGAGGTAGGAGTAGGTGGAACTATAAAAGAAGAGGAAGAAGGATCCTGAGTGTGAGTATACTTCCCCTTCCCCTTCTAAGAGGAGGAAGAGATAGCTTGTTGTTGCAACACAGGGTAGGTCATTGTTGGCTGCACCTTGTGCATGGTCTTATACTTAACATAATTTTGATAAAGTAGGTCCATTCTTGGAGGAAGTAGACTAGCTGGGGTGGGCCAAAAATGATCTAGTTAATATCCTTGATGCAATACCATCGACTGATATCTAGTGTCATACATGACATGCACTGTACCTTTGTGAGAGAATTTCAGACACATGAATAACGAAAGCGAATTCGTTCATGGAAACTAGCCACAAGATGTCTAGCTTCACTTTGAACAAGTCTAATTCCAAAATGACATCAAAGATTGTATTCATAGCCCTAGGTCCCACTAGGACAGAAAGAGTTATAGAACCATAAGGAGAAATAAAGAGGTCATCATGGGTATGTATGGTGGTTTTCATTTTCTCATACTTCTCCCTTTGTAGAGAATTAAACAAAAGAGTCTCCTTCGTAATAATGTTCACACAACTCATGGGATCCACAAGAACTCCTGTCATAATGTTGCCATTAACATGAGAAAAAATATATAGAGGAGAAGGCTTCTTATTCATGGGCAGATCTTGTGATGTAAAAGTTATATATGATGAACTAGCCGTAGGTTGAGGGGGAGGAATGTGAGTAAATGAAACCATATTCACATAATTTGAGGCCTCATGGGAAGCACTAGAAGTATCAATTATTAGGTTTGCAGAATGAGATGGAAGCGAGTCTGTATAAATATGTAGTTCACTATTTACCTTAGCCACAGACTTGTTCACATTCTAATTTTTACCATCAAGGTGAATAGTACTGTTGTCAATGCAATTCTAGATCTCATGATGTAGGAACATATAACACTCTATATCATGCTCGTGGAGGCGATGGTATTGGAAAAATGCATTTCCATCATACCAGTTGGGGTAAGGTTCTTTAAGAGGTCAAGGATCTTCCAGTGTAATAACCTTATCTTTTAACAGTTTCTTCAAAATAGAAAAGTAAGATTCAACCAAATTTGTGAACTATCTGTTGCATTTCAGGCCCTTGTCATTAGACATGGTGACTACATTCACAACAGATTTTCCTTTACCCAAAATTGATACAATAGATCTTCCTTCTAGACAAGAGCGTGAGGAAGATCCCCCGAACTAAATGATTGTCTGCTAATATTCTCGCAATGATGCACATAGATATGCAAAAGGATATTTCATTAAGGAAAACTTCTCCTTCCAAGGTCTCTGCAAGTTTCCAATGAACACCATTTTTTGCATTTGAGTCAAGTAGTGGGTAAAAAGTTTAAGAAAAGAGTGCTTGATATCGAGCAATGAAATCAATATTCTTCTCATGCTCTCCCTTCTTACATCGAACGATATCTGAGAAGGTCATATTCAACCTAATGTTAGCATAGAATTTCCATATAAATTGACTAAAAATTTGATCACATGAGAATATGGAGTTGTTGGGCAAGGAACGGTACCACTCTAGTGTTGTGTCCTTGAGAGATTGAGGAAATAGTTTGGCCATCAAGGCATCATGGTGAAAAAAGTCTGTACACATCACATTGAAAGCTGACACAAGCATTTGAGGGTCTCCTTTATCACCATACTTTTCAAATTTATGAATCTCCATCACCTGAGGGATAGGAGTGTTTATAATTGCTACCAACAAAGGACTATGTTGGAAGAAAGGCTGGAAAAATGGCTGGGCAGAGGCTTAGGACAAATTCACCAATTGGTTCTACATTTGACCCATGTTTTGTAGCAGGGCATTCAAAGTAGGTTTAGATGAAGAAATAGGACCAATGGATCTGCCACCAGAGCCACCATCGGAGGCACTATCGAGGTTACTTCCAAGGTTACCACCAAAGCCACCACTGGAGCCACCACCTCCTATTCCACCAGAGCCCCCACTTTTGGAGGTATTAGGAGGAATGACACTAAATCCCAAGGGTATTCTACTTTAATCAAAGGAGGTGTTTGAGGAGTGGGAGTGGTGTTAATGAAGGGACCCATCTTGACCATGCATACCAATGTTTCCAACATCGAGACATCAATATTTCTTTCATATGCCTCATGCACAGGGCCCCAAGCGATACTCGACCTAGGGTTGTATGAAAAGACACATGTTTCCATTAATTTTGTGAGGCCATAGAGAAACTCTATGCATGTCTAATCCTTGTCTAATATGTATCTTATCTCATTAACAACCTTAGTGGCCCTAGTCATGTTCTTATCTTTCCCCAAGTGATTTCCAAGGTCCAAAAGTTTTCTATCTAAATCCATAAGATGTTTGCAAGAATGGTGACAACTTCATCCTCTCTCAGAGGTGGGGCCTCAGGAGAATTGGGAGGAGTAGGGGCATGAGTGGTTTCATCAAAGAAACTTTCCTTCACTGACAATACCATCTCCTAGGAAACGAGAGCCATAGTGACCCTTGAGAAATATATTTCTAAATGTTGTTGTCGCATGCTCCTTCTAACAACGTATCTGGAAGTTGCAAATTGAGTTGTGAAGCTCATAAAATGTCACAACACACAAGTCCACAACCTACGCAAGACGCAAGAGAAGAAGTTCCAACAGAAAGAAATAGATATCGCAAGCTTCACGTTAGGTTCACTAAAATGTAGAGGAGGGGGGCCGATTGCTCAGGACCCCAGGTCATGGGAGGGTCTAGAGCAATAGGCTACCTTGATCTACCTCAAGCTAAAGGATTGTATAAGATAGATTTGATATTTAAGGGGATGAAAATGAAGGAAAATTGATCTGCCTCTTTCCTTCTATCAGCTCGAGAGCTTTAGGAAGTTAGGTGAGTAGGTTTCTAGAGTTAAAACTGTGACTTAGGCAACTCATTTCCAGAGGATGACAGTGTAGAACATGAACAAAAATGTGGTGCACTAGAATCTTATTAGGGAATTAACATCTATACACACAAAGAGTGTAAAGTACAGTCAAAACTTAGGGACCTACTGACAACTTAACAAATATAGTCTAATGTGACAACAGAAAACATAAAGCAACAAAGTAACTAAATAGCAAGAAGAATAATTTAACTAGGTCTAATATATGAAATTACAAAAAGAGGGTGAGGAAAGTGCACCTTGCTACTCACAGGTTGATGTCTTCGAGGTATTCACTACATGAACAATCTATACATAAGACAGGTGAGGAAAAATGTTGGGGATGTTTTGGGGCTTGCCACATTCAAACCCCCATTTCGGTGTTCCTACCTCCACAGACATATAATATTGCAATGATAGGAGAAATGTGATAAAGGAAGGTATTGAAGTGAAAATACTATGCACTATGCTAAAGAACAATGTGTTATAAAAATGATATGATGATGCTAAGAAAATGAAAGATGGAATAATATCACCTTCAACCATGAGCACACAAGACCAATGGGAGAAGGAGTGAGCTTGCAAGCTTGCAAATACCGACATTGCCACAACAACAAAGGGATTGAGTCCACAAAACACCAACTTGTTGCTTCAACAATGGTGAGAGTGAAGAAAGAGTTGTTTAGTGTCTGAATGATCAAGAAGTTGAAGAGGATGAATGAGATAGAAATTTGAAGATGAAATTTGATGCAAAGGAGTCATTTGAGGTCAGTCAAGGGGGCAGAGACATTACTCTTCATCACTAATGGAAAATTGTAATGCCTCTGTAGATTCCAGAGGGTAGGAATCCTGTTAGGATAGCAGTGCGCTATGTAGAAGTCCATGCACTACGCTAGTGTCCTTGATAAAATATCCTTCACTGACACAAAAAACAACTGCCAAGTGGATGGGAAGCAGATGAAGGATGTGGAATAGCATTGTCAAATTTAATTTTTCTAAGGTAGAAGGTACGTAAATGTGGAATTTGCAAGGGGTGAAAATTCATGCCATTACATATATATAATCATATACATAAAGATAAAAGCGTAATGAAAGCATGAATAACACACCATCACCTGGATCTCCAACTTGTCAGTTAGGGTATAATCATGTAACAACAAACCCCCCCTATGTAGGAAGTGTGGATGGCCTGCTACTGCTAGCCTCCCCACGCTCATGAGTGGGGATCCATGCTGCAACTATTCACCATGCTCTAGTAACTCAAGTAGAAGGTGGCTCCCTCCTCTCAGGACCGAATGGGGCCTCATCTGTCTAGTCAACATCGTCACTCATTGATTGGGTATCCTCCTCATCTGGAAATATATCTGGTCCTGTATCCTCATCATCAGTATCCCCGTCAACCTCCTCATTGCCCCTATCATCTTTGTGACCTGGAAGAGGTCCTGCATGGCCCGCAGGGTGATGTCTAGGAAAGACATGGGTTGGTTATGTTGTAATCCACCATTGCTCGTAAGCTACTATGGTGCCTACATCATCAGCCTCAGAGATTAGGGGCATGTTGTGGTCCTCGTCCTCTAAATCACTATAATCAATATCATCAATAGTGAGGTGATGACTATCTCCAGGCCTACAAGCACTCTTTGTTGACCGTTAGTACCAAGGTCTCGACATTGTTGGAATCTGAACCTATCCAAACTGTTGCATGACATGACCATAGTAGAATGGTCTCACTATGTAATCATATTTCCCTAGTATAAACCTATCCCATTGCATCCACACTAACTGATGTCTCTCATCTTCCCAATGTGGTATCATAAGATACGATCTCCATGATATATCATCCTCCTCCAAGTGGTTGAATTTGACTTACTAGTGTAGCAAATCACCCTCCTGCCAAGCTTGCCTCAGTGAATAGCTATAGGCCCGTGGGTACCCCATGGGTGTTGTGGTAGGATATCTTGTAGGCCTTGTGCATGTGATATGCTCGAAACACCAAACTTATAAGTGTACAATGCACTATGCTAACCAACTCCTCATGGACAAAGTGCCCAAGATCATAGTATAGATGTGTGAAAATGTTGTGACCCCAGTCATAAATAGTCTAGTGCTACTCCATCTCTTGGATAATGTGCACTAATTCATTGTCTAGGTGTGCACCTCACCCCCTAGGAACCAACACTAATGCTATATTAACAATCATAATGTGTCTAAGCAGCAATGACCATGCATGTAGTAGCCATATGAGCTCAACATTGGGTCTGACACTTACCTCTTGAATAGGATGACCTAAACAATACTAAATGTCATCACACATCTCCCTAGGTGTCTGCTTATCTGCCGAGTGAACAATCTCACCCTGGATAGGCAACTGCAGGATGTGATGAATGTCCTCTAAGGTGATGGTCATCTCCTCAGTATGAAGATGAAAGGTACATGCGTCAACATCCCATCTCTCTACTAGGTCCATCAACATATCCTCATTATACCTCATAGGTGGCATGAGGAATACCCAAAATAATTTGGTATCCTGAAGAATGCTAATCTCATCCTCTTATAGTCATTTGATCATCTTTCAAAGGAAACAAAAAAATCTACCTCCTAGATGTTGTCGGGCTTGGGGAGGAATCTAAATAATAAAATAAGCAAAATAAATCCTAAATATATCCATTAATAATTAGAAAGTACACTAAAGTTGCTTTAGGATAGTTTACGACCAACTTGGACATATGGGTCATTTTTGGATGGAGGGTCCTGGACACTTTAGCCATTTTTGGACACTCTGCAACCAAGATGGACACTTTACAACTTTCTTTTCTAGGATCCTAAAAATTCTAAAAATGTATGAAAAATACTATAAATATACAAAAATGAAGATAAAGAAGAGGAGAATCCACTTATTGTATGTCAAATCACACCCCGTGCCAAGTCGTCATGAAGGATGTCCAGTCTAGGAGGCCTATATGCTTGTCTGCTCAATATCTTGAATCACTCTACACCAAGGTAAATTACAAAAGGTAAATGTCAAAATAATAGTTAAAAGTGTCATTTTCATTAATATATACTAAACCCTATTAAATAAAGCATGTTTTATTTTAAGGACATCTTACTCAAATCAACATATTGGGGGCTAGTGAACTTTGTTTTCAATGTTGTTTGTTGTGTTGGATTCATAATTCCATCCTCGATCTTATCTAATATATATCACTATGTGGTGTTGTTCTTAAAATACCCTATGATAGAGTTAAAATTTGATGTGGTCACATGGCTACCCTGATTCCACCTCCATAAAACAAGCAAAATTATGGGGGGCATACATCTACCCTAGAATTTGATTCTTAGTAGAAGTTTGATAAGAGGATTTTTGAACAACTAATGAATCAGTGTTGTAGGATGTGATTTCTAACATTGTGGTTTTGCAGATGACTACAGCGAGGGCTTCATTCTTCCTTTTGAATGAATCCATATGAGTATCCTTTTTATCATTCGAATTCATTTAGCTTGCATATGCATGAACTGTCATATGGCCGCTAAAGTGGGGGCTAAATGTAGTGTAGGAAATTGTACCCCTTTCTAGGAGAAAGTACAATGTCACACTTAATCTGGAACTATTTTAGTGACCTTTCAATTATGCATTTTTAAAACCTCATTTTTGGGCCCCTAATACCCTTTATTATGTATCCCAAGACCTATTTTATTTATTTTTTGACACTATCTCCTGCATTGAATAAATTCTATCAATTAACTTAATGCCTTGACATTAATTAATTCTTGAACTTATAGGTCAGGACCCATTTTCCCATGGGTGAATGGGTCCTCTTTAAGTTCACAAATTCAAATTTAAACATGTTTTTTGGCAGCATTTTAAGGTCTCAAATTTAAATTTTAATTGTCGACTTTTGGGATCAAATAAATAGGAAATTAGAAAGGAATCCTATAAAACTAAGTTTTATATTCATTTTTCACTATCAAGGAAGAGAAGTTAATCAATCATTCAAAATGAAGTCTTGGAGCAACATTTTAGTTGTTTTTGTAGGTCTTCAAGCTTATTTTGTCAACAAGATCAATCATTGCCAAAGATTGACGATAGATGCCTATGAAGGATCATGATGGATTCTAGGATTTGGGAGATGCACTAAGACATTCAACCAAGCCTAATTACTTGTTTCCTAAGTGGTTCCATCTTCTATTATCATTCTAATTTCTACCTAAAGGAAGGTATATTCAGTTTTGTGACTTATTAGGGTGATTTTAGATCTCCCAAGGTAGGTCTTCATCATTGTTCATATTCATTTAGGGATCTTGTTCTAACACACTTGAATTGGATTCCTTAGCATTTTAAGCTTTCTTGATCTTAGACACACTTAAGGTTAGGGATTGCACACACATTTATGTTTCAGATCTATATTTTTCATCAAGGTTTAATTACCAAATTTAGAGTTTGACTGAGGCAAACCCCTATCTACCACCAAACAACAACTTTGTTTTGTATATTTTTCATAGATATAGATCCATGAGTGAAAGATCAGAGTTATAGGGTAGAAGTACAGGTTTCATACTTAAATTTCATATTCAAAGTTTTCCAAAATAGGTCACCTGGACCCATTCATCCTAGGGTGAATGAGTCACTGTTAGGCTTGCAAAAACAACATTTTGTGATAGGTGAATAGTGTTATTCCCTCTGATATTTACCAAAAACTTCGTTGGTTCCTTCAATTTTATGCTTAATCTTCTAAATCCAAGTGATAGATTACATTTTGGAGTTGAATTTTTATTTTTAGTCTTTTCCCCCAAAGTGTTGTTTGACCTAGATCCATGTCATTCAAGCATAAGGAAATATGAAGATTCACACTTTGACTTGATTCACCTAAGGGTTGACAATCATTTCATTGTGTGGATCTCATTTCCTAATGAAAATAAACAAGTAGGATCCCTTTTTAACTCTTTGGATCCAATTTTCCTTTTTTGGAAACCCTAACCTATTTTTCTATGTTTCAGGTGGATCTAAATCTGATCGAAAGAAAAAAGGATTTAGAAGTCCTCCATCTGCAAGGCAACATGCTCCTATCAAATTCAATCAATCTTTTCAAGGTTACTATTTTTCTTGCAATAAATTTGGTCATAAGTTTTTTGATTGTAGAATTAGACAAAGAAGGAATGATAACATGGGTAGAAGATGATTTATGCCTCAAAGAAATAATACTATCTTATTTCATGGATATTTCTATGCTTGCAACAACTATATATGGTCACAAGGCTAATGAATGTAGATCTAAGGTGAAGAGGAAAAAAATTATTCTAGAGCATAACTTTGTGTGCTACGAATGCAATAAGATGGGACACAAGGAAAACCATTGGAGGAGTGGCTTTGTGAGGCCACCTGTTCAAAATAGAAAAAGGGATGAAACACTCAATCAACAAAAGAAGGGAAATGAAAAAGTTTGGAAGGAAGAACAAATTAAAGAAAAGGAGAAGAAGAATGATTCCAAACTTGTGCACTTTGCACAAGATCCTAAGACAAACTAAGATAGAGCATTATCTCAAGGGAAGATTTTATTTGCATAACTCTTAGCCCCTTGAAGAGGACAAGATGTTGAAGTCTTTAGCATGAAAGAATAATTGGATCAAATTAGTTGGTGTGCAAATCTGTTGTGCATAAATGAACCTTTGTTGAAGTTTTTTATGGAAGTAGAAGGTTTGTGAAGGCTGGTACACTTAATCTGATTGATTTCATTCCATTTTTTTGTACCGCACATAAAGATAAGTCTTAGAAAGGTTAGTTTTAAAAGTTTTCCAAGGCATTCACAGTGCATACTCTTTGGAAAAGTCATGATATTTTGGTCCACAAGTCTATGAAGAAAAAGGTGTTGTCTTGTGGTATAAAATATAAGTTGGTCAAGACGTGAAGGTTTTGTATCCAAGTTCTCAAGACTTTAAACCTTTTGATGTAACAGTTGTAAGTAACAATGTGTTTCTGCCCTGGCAGAGTAAAATGATGATGAAGACTTGTTAGAATGCTTTGCATTCCTCAAGAAACAATGTCTTGTCTATACAACTTTGTGGACATGTTTATCTATGATAAATATATGCTATCTTATTGTATCAGGTGTTTTGGGGGTCCACAAGTACAATTTCAAATTGTAGTGTGCTACAGATAGTTCTAAAAGCCTATCTTCTCTACATAATATATTTTTAGATACTTGTGCCAGTTGGTGCATATATAAGTTCAAATATATGAGCCTATATGGACATTCTACATATCTTGGTGTGTTTCAATATTGATGTTTGGTTGCCAAAATTCAAGCCAATCCTAAGCAATATCATGAAAAAGTTATGAAAAGAATATTTAGATATTTGAAGTGAACTCCAAATTATGGCCTATGATATAAAAAGGATAATAATTTTTCTTTGAGTGCCTCTATTGATGTTGATTGGGTAGAATGTGTGGATAGCCAAATAAGTACACATGGAAGTGCATTATTTTT
This sequence comes from Sequoia sempervirens, assembly GCA_007258455.2. NCBI lineage: Eukaryota > Viridiplantae > Streptophyta > Pinopsida > Cupressales > Cupressaceae > Sequoia > Sequoia sempervirens. Next base: position 100,425 of record VDFB02128160.1, on the reverse strand, counting down.
GGGAGATAGATTGGCCTCTTGGTTTAGTAAAAAATAAGACTCGGTGTCTTTGTCCACAACAAAGGTTGAATACATTGTTGCAGCATCTTGTTGCACTCTGTGGACACGAAAAAAGTAACCCTTCTACTTTTTCTCATGTTTAGGCCCTCCTTGTGATTTTGGCTTGATTTTGACTAGATTTAATGTTGTAATGTGGTCAATACATTCGCATTAGGTCTTGGGTTCTTGTGAATCAATAAGAATTCTAGGACGTCTTGTAAAAATGTTGTGAAGTGTTGTAACCCACTTTTACACTTTTCTAGGACCCTTTCATTATAATTCACCTAAATAACCCTTTTTTATCACTTGTAAAGTCTTATTTAAAAGTGTTGTAAAGAGTTGTAACAAACTCTCATGCTTTTATAGGCTTGGCATCACTAATTTGACCCTTTCTTATGTTTAAATGACCCCTTAATGCACTTTCCAACCCTACTTAAGTGTGTTTCGAAGAATAATCTCGTTAAACATCATTAAATGCACTTTAATTTATACACCCAATAAAATTGTCTTGGTGGGACCAAATCACCACCTGGGGCGACTTAGTCCCACTAGACACAAAAATCAAAATTATTTTAATTTTTTGGCAGGATTTTATTCTCTTAACCTTGAGGTCAGCCTGTGATGTGTTATTTTTAGGAAATATTGTAAAATCGAGTATAAATAAAGGGTTTCCCTCTCATTTTCACCCCCAATAAGTCTAATACATTCATCCACACATTTGCATACAATCATTCATAATTCTCAAGCATTCTAGGCATTATCAAGCATCCATTGTGCACAAGTGCTAAAAATCAGCGCTTGTGCATTTTTGTCAAATTTAATCTTTTGTGCACAAGAGCTAAAAATCAGTGCTTGTGCATTTTTGTCAAAGTTTAGTCTTTTGTGCACAAGCGCTAAAAATCAACGCATGTGCATTTTTGTCAAATTCAGTCTTTTGTGCACAAGCGCTAAAAATTAGCGCTTGTGCATTTTTTTGTCAAAGTTCAGTCTTTTGTGCAGAAGCACTAAAAATTAGCGCTTGTGCATTTTTTTCAAATTCAGTCTTTTGTGCACAAGCGCTAAAAATCAATGCTTGTGCATTTTTTTCAAAGTCAGTCTTTTGTGCACAAGCTCTGATTTTTAGCGCTCTTACATATTTCATGCCTTAGTCATTTTCTGGCACATGTAGGAGTAGGATTTTTTAGCGCTTCTACATCTCAAAACTCAAGTCACATATAAAAGCTCTAATTTTTAGCTTTCTTACATATTTCATGCCTTAGTCATTTTCTGGCACATGTAGGAGCGGGGTTTTTTAGGGCTTCTACATCTCAAAACTCAAGTCACATGTAAAAGGTCTGATTTTTAGCGCTCTTACATATTTCATGTAGAAGCACTATTTTTTATCGCTTTGACATGTGATATGTTGAAGCACCATTTTTTAGCACTTTTACACAAAATACAATTTCCTTCCAAAACATGCTAGATCATTGTTTTTCAGCACTTGTGCATGAAATTTAGATCTTCCAACATGTAAGGGCGCTGATTTTCAGCACCCTTACATATGAAATCATCTCTTTAAGTGTAGGAGCGGTGATTTTTAGCACTCCTACACATTTGGAAAATTTTGCTTTAAACACTTCCAAATCACTCCATTTTTGCTCTGAAGACTATTTCTTCACTCTCGCTCCATTTTGCGTGCCTAATTGCTCATTTCACGCTTGCTCAACATCATTTGCTTGCTTCACGCTTCCCAATGCTACTTTTTCTACTAATGCCTATTGATTCACCATCCTTACAGTTTCTCTCCAAATTTTGTCAAGTGATCTTGAAGGTGGCATCTTTTGATCCAGTGAACTATCCCATATCTACAAAGAAGCCATCATGCAGCAAGTGGAAGATGCCAACTTTTCTAAAGACCCAATGCATGTCATTTGTGATACATGATTAACCATTGATAATCTCAACACACATCTTCATAGGTGCAAGAAAATCCATTCATCTACCAAAAGGTCGATCACAAGAGTTCACACCCTTGTAGATTACACAGTTGGCCTAGATGATGTGTTCATACAGGAGACCAAGAAGAAGTATGAAGACTTCTACACCCAAAGCAAGGAACCATGAAGAATCTTGATCTCCAGTGTTGAATATTTTGATGCTTCCCTTTATGCATATTGTAAATAGTTTTTGACATCTTAAATATCTTTTTAGAAAATGTAATTACACTAAAAATATGAGATGTAGTTCCACAAAGATGGAAATTTTTTTGACTTAGTCAAAGTTAGGTGATATTTTCCTAAATTAGCTCACCTAACTTTCCTAATTTTACTCAACTGATTTCCTAGATTTTCTCTTCCTTCTCTTTTATAAATAAGAGGGATTTCTATTGTAATCGGGACCTTTAGTATTTTGCAATGAAGTGCTACCCTTTTTGAAGCAGATTTGTGAAACTTTGTGTTCATGGTTGCGAATGAAAATCTGATCAATAAAGAAGAGAATTGCATACCAGACTTTGTGTTGGAAACAATAATCTTGTGGATTGATTATATTGGTGGTGATTAGTAGATGAGATATGAAGGACTTCAAATAAATTTATGTAAACTTTGTGTTACATTCTTTATTTGAATTTACGTTTATGTTTGGATACTATTGTTGAATGATCTACAAGACTTTTTGCTTGTAATCATTCATAGTGTTCAAGGAATTGTTGTATCTAAGAAGAATTTGTGTTTCTAATACAACAAACATTATGATTCTCATAGATCCATCATTGAAAAGCTATGGAATGACTATGTGCCTTCGCAAGCTTTTCTCTCTTTCTTTTATTGTTATTATTATCATACCTGGTATCTCTACGCTTTATGTTTGGATACTATTGTTGAATGATCTACAAGAATTTGTGCTTGTAATCGTTCATATTGTTCAAGGAATTTTTGTATCTAAGAAGACTTTTTGCTTCTAATACAACAAACATTATGATTCTCACAGATCCATCGTTGAAAAGATACAGAATGATTTTGTGCCTTCATGAGCTTTTCTCTCTTTCTTTTATTGTTATTATTATCATACTTGGTATCTCTATGCTTTGCTTTGACAAGATAGAGGTATTGGCATTACTACTTGTTTTTAGTTTAAAGTTATTTTGAATTAGAACTATCAACTGTGAAGCATTGCAAAACATATTTTTTGAAAAAAGAGAGAACCATGAATGTGACACACCCCCCATTTCGTAAGTGTAGTGTACATTTTGTAACTACTTAATTAGTTTTACCTTAGCTTCTGTTAGTAGTAAGAAGGGCACCTCCCCTTTCTGAGAGGAGAGATTATGTCTCACACAACTATGGTTGAAATCTAGGTTGTGTAATCTATTGAAAAGGTGATTACATAATTTTCACCCAACATATTGCATTTATACATTGCATTTAGGCATATTTCATCCATACTTGCATTAGTTTTGAGTTGGGGCATTTCCCATTTTGGCCCATTTCTCTCATTTTAGGTGGAAAACCCTAGAAGTGTTAGAGAACCTTGGGTGCCAAAATCTTTGTGCACACACTCACATTCTTTGGATGAAGAAAACCTTGAAAGATGTGAAAGTTGTATATGAATAACCCATTCCAATATTGTGTGATATTAAAAGTGCAATTAATATTTCCAAGAATTTGGTAATGCATTCAAGGACTAAACATATCTCTATTTGTTATCACTTTCTAAGAGAGAAGGTTGTGGAGCATGAAGTCATAATGGAGTATGTGCCTACTAAGGATTATATTATAGATATATTCACAAAGGAACTTTCAAAGGATACTTTTGATTTTCTCTGATAGAAGCTAGGGTTTATTGCTCCTCCTTGTTCTAAATAGATGCATAATATGGTGCATCTTTCTAAAGGATAAATTCATATCATATCCTTTTCTCCTATATTGTTATATGCTACCACTTAGGGGGAGTTGGTAGTAAGAGGGAGTTGATGCAAATGTACAAATATTGTGCATAGAAATTGAGAAAAGTGTTGTTGGTCAAAGGGGGAGAATGTTTTACTACTTCAATTGATTTTTTTTTCCCTTTGTCCTTGATGTCAAAGATTGCACTATTGGTGTGCATTGCCCTCTGTCCTTGATTTCAAAGGGGGAGAGTGAGAAAGTGTGTTGACATCAATACCAAAGGGGGAGATTGTTGGCAATTGTTGCCATTGATGTTGTTGTACCCAATCCAAATTTTTTGCTTCATCAAGGCATTTTGCATAAATTAGTCTAAACCTTGCTAAAATGATGTAAAATACAATTTTGGGCAATATCAAGCATGGAGTTTTTGTCAATATTTTGTCAGTCAAAGTCAGTTTTATTGAACAGAACCTAAAGCAGAGACTCAGAATGGAGCGTTTCACGATGGAGGGACATCTCACGACAGCATTTCATGTTGCATATGGTCATTTCAGTGATCGAAACAGAGTTTTCAGTGGTTAAATTATGAAGATTTCTCAGAGGAAAAGCATGAAAGTGCAAGTATAGCCCAGGGGCGCCCAACTTGTTGGAGGTCAAGATCTTGTTTAAAATGCTCAAGCATCTAGTCAATCTCTTCAGAATTAGCCTGGCTATCCGTCGAGCTATTTAGCAAAGCATTCTGAGACTCACAGCTTCAGCAATCAGCAACAGAAGTTGAAATCCTCAAATTTCAAGATGCGAGAAACTTGTCCTTTTCAGGCAAAAGCGCGCCTCTAGCCTGAGGGCGCCCATCTCAAGGAGGGGGTAGATCTTGACAGTTTCGGTGCTGGATGCAGTCAATCCGTTCACAACTAGTCTGCTCGTGCAACGAGATATCAAACGCAGTCATCCGACTTTCAGAGTTCCAGTAGCAGTCGTCTGAAGATCAGCTTATAATGGAGTTTTCACATTTCTGAGCTTCTCCGTTGATTCCCAGTGCAAGTACAGCTCAGGGGCACTGGTTTAAAGGACCCTTCAAATGCCAATATTTGCAGACAGAGTCTTCCTAACATCAGTAGTATTCTAGCCTAGCTCCGCAATGCATCCTCCTACCTGTCGATCCGACATTCCAGGTGGTCGTGGCGGAGGTTCTACCAAGCACGTAATTTTATGGGTGAACCAACAAATGGTTTTCAGTGTATTTTCACAGTCCAGAGGCGCCTAGCCTTTAGGCCTGTCAGATGAGCCCGTTCGCGTTCTAAGTCTTCACGACTATTGAGCGTAATCATTTTTTCTATCCAACGAGCCTAGCCGTCAGCCTTCGGGATTTGGAAAACGCTTGTACGTGCAAGGTCTTTGGTGCAATACTGAAAAGTGAGGATATCCAAAAAATGGCCAAGTCTGGAGCGATAATTTTAATTAAAATACGCACTGGATTTTTTGAGGTCTTAGAAGTAGTTTTCTTGCCTCGTCACCTCCAAAGACTTCTCTTGTAGGCCCTTCTAGCTGTCCGTTAAAATAGATAGTGCTTGAATCGGGTCATCCCAGCTCCAGATATCAGAGGTCAAAGTAGGGTACTTGGATGAAAGTTCGATTTTTGTCAAAATGACACCAGTGCAACCTAGAGCCAGGGGCGCTTTTACTTTTGAGGCCCCTAACACAGCTTTCAGGTATCATGCGTACAGTCGTTGGATGCAGAATGTCTCCAAGCATGCAGTGAGTTTCGTTTCCTGTCAGCAGGGTTCACCGTTCGTCGTCGACAGCCGTTTGAAGCGTCAGATGGCAGTTTGAGAAATGGCTAAGTCTGGAACCCGTAAAAGCAATTTAATCAGGGGCGCTTAATTTTTCAAGGGGTTAAATGATGGATTTTGAAGTAGTGTCTCACAACAGACATTTCTTCCTTGTTCAGTAGGCTTTCCGTTGAATATCTCAGATCAGTCTCAGCATCACCCGGTCACCCGGAAATCAGTATCGAAGATGGTCAGTCGTAACAGTGCTGTCAGCTATAAAATAGGGAGTTAATAAAAAGTGTAAAATCTTGAGCAAATGAATGCCTATAAGCTTGAATGATGACTTTTTGGAATCGGTGAAGTCCAACGGTGAAGCCTAAAGCTTCATTCAATTGTCAACTGGAGTTTCAAATATTTTGCATATTTTAGCACTGAGTGGCGATTTCTATTTTTGGCGCCTTTGCTATTGCATAATAAATATTTTATTATTATTTATTTTTGAACTTCCAGTCAATGGCAGTTCAACTAAAAGGGGTCCAATCAGAAGGCTTCTATTTTCAGCTGAGGTTTTAAATCTTGCAGTTGTCAGATTGATGCGAATTTCATCTTCTTTAAGCATGGCGCCATCTTCATTTATTATTCACAAAGCTAAAGAGAAATTCATTTTTCTTAAGAGAAATTCATTTTTTTTAGGCAAAATTCGTTTTTCTTCAAGGCAAAGGCGTGTTTTTCAAGAAAAATCATTTTTCTTCATTCACAAGGCGTATTTTCAAGGGAGATTTGTATTTCTCAAACAAAGGCAGATTTCTCATCTATTTGCAAAGGTGATTTCTCCAATCACATTTTCTTTGCAGGTATAAGTCAGAATTATCAGCAGACTTCAGACAAGATGGCGATTTTAGCAGAAGCAGAGCACTAAAAACTTCTTTCTTCTGTCTTAAATTCTTCTATTTCTCGTCTTAAATTCTTTCGCATGTTTGAAGAATTGGTGACTTTGGCAAAACAAATCATCTGGGTTGATTCAAAATAGCTTCCTCGAGAAAACCCATGTGCCAGAATTTTTCAGGAAAATTTACTCCGGAGCATCAGTTCTCGAGTTTCTAATTTTCTCAACTAAAAATTCCTTGCATGGTCGAGTAGAAGTCAAATTTTCGCAAATCTGACATTCTGGGTTGTCTTAGAATCTTCTTCTGGACAAAACCCATATCTCAGATTTTCACCGAAAATAACTCTTCGAAAGGCTATTTTTAGCCTCAGCAGGCTATTTTAGTTTTCCAAAAGTTGTCAATATAGCCGTGTTCACTAATAGGCGAAGTTTTTCAGAAATAGACACACAGATCGACCAAGACCAAATCGGTCTTAATTCATGATTTCGTTAGAAAAGCCGAGACCAATTTGTATCGTCGCTAAGAGATAATGGCCATCACTTCGCTTACGGAGCCGCCAAAGCTATAAGTCGTTGAAATGCTAGTTTGAGTGTGCTAAGATTGCCAAGATTGCTCAAGTTGTCGGTTATCTCGTGATGCCGATGATGACAAATGGATTCGCTGAGGGATTGGTTTCTCGAGATCACGCACTAAGAGATTCGCTTTCCACCTCTCAGATAGATATTACACACACGAGTTGAACTTGGTGTTACCCTTTCAAGTTAACTCGATGTTGTCATCACATGCATATCTATTCTGAGATTATCTTTACACACTTGGGAGTTTTATTTAGGGTTTTACGTTAACTAATGGTAGTCTTCCAGTTAACTTGCTTTCAATAAGGACATGCATGCTCGCACAATTGTCCATTTTAGATTAGATGTTTCGGTTAATTGATGGTAGTTTTCAGTTGACTGATAGTTTACTTCATTAGGGTTTGGTAAATCTTGCATGCATTGCAAGACTGTAGATGACTCAACGTGATTTTAGGGTTCCCTACACCTTGATGTATATAAATAAGAGCTTTTGCTCATTTGTAAATAACTTTTGCTGGAGAGAGAAATATATGCTGCGCCTACCTTGCCCTCAATATTGCTCTTTTGGTATTTGTTCATGTGTCTTCACTATTGCGATTAATTGTTATGCCACATAGGGTTTCATGCAATTGTAATGGTGGATTCTTTCTGTCTTGTGAATCTTTTATCATTATAATCAAGTGTTATGCCACATAGGGTTTCGTGAGATTGTGATGATAAAATCGTTTTGTGAAGTCTTTACTATTTTGATCAAGTGTTAAGCCACATAGGGTTTCATAAGATTGGCGTAGTAAATTCCTCCCATAGTTTAGATAAATCTGTTTGAACATCTTTATCATTGAGGTCAATTGTTACGCCACATAGGGTTTCAAGAGATTGAGATGATAAATCTGTTTTGTGAATCTTTATCATTATAATTAAAGGTTATGCCACATAGGGTTTCATGAGATTGTGGTGATTAAGGCTGTTTTGTGAAGACTTTACTATTTCGATCAAGTGTTATGCCACATAGGGTTCCATAAGGTTGTCTTGGTAAATTCTTAAATCTGTTTTGTGTCCAATAAGCTTGTTTAGATTGAGATGATAGTTGCGCCACCTTGCCTTCAAGTAGAGAATCTAAACTTGTTTATCGTTCAATAGTCATCCCTGCTCCATTTCCTCATGCTATGTTTTCTTGAGGAAACTAGATAGATTTAAAGTAGTTAGCTTAGTTGTAGTTAATGATCTGCGAAACTAGAAAATCCTTAGCTGGAACGTTCTTGGTTTTCTTAACCTTGTGCCTCTTCCAGCTGAGAACAAAAAGATAGGACTTAGATTACTTTTCTTTTCCATGCATTCCAGCACAACGAGGGAGCTTCCCCTCCTAATTTGAAGAGCACTCATTGCGTAGTGTACATAGCTGTCTGTACAAACCTGCACTCCAGAGGTGTTAGATTTGACGCCAATAGATGTCAACACCGATTGTTGATTATCATTGATGTGAACACTTGAGGAGATTTGTGTAAAGTGTTTTAATAGTGGTTTATGACAACACTTGGTGAATTGCTTATGGCTATCATTATTGTCAACACTTAAGAAGTAAGAAATATTGTCTTTTGGCATTTGTTGTCATTGTTGACAACATTTTGTTTGGGATAATATTGATGCATGGTAGTATTATTGAAGTTTATGATTGAATGTCATACCTTACTTGATGGTGTTGACATTCATGATTGGATGTCATTCCTTATTTGATGAATGGTTTTGTTGAATTTCATGGTTGGATTTCATGTTTGGTTTGATAGTATTCAAAGAAGTATTGAGCATAGTTTTTGTTAGCCAAGCTGGTTTCATAATGATATATATTAAGATGAGGATTAGGAGCATTAAGATGGGGATTAAAAGAATTAGAAGTATTGCTGAAAGTGGAGAGATGTTTTTGAAGGTCTATAGTATGTCTTATACTCTCTCTTGATGTTCCTGATGAAGCATGTATTTTTGATAGAAATTACTAGCCTCTACAAGTTGCTCATGTGTTTCTAGTTTAGGAAGCTACTATAAAGTCTATTTGGGAGAATGCTCCACATTTCTCCAATTTTGAAGATATGGTCTTGCAGTTTGGGATTCAAAGTTAGTTTTTTGTGGATGTTGCACTCCTATCTTTTCAGATCACTAGTGTTGTTGAGGATATTTTTGTGAATTATAGAAGGTTGGCAGTGTTGTTGGTTGTCTGGATTGGTCTGAGAAATGCTCCATATTTCTTTGTATTGGTGATCTTTGCTCCTATGACTTGGTGAATGTGCTCTCAACATTTGTGTAGTGTCTCAGTTCCAATTTCACATGTTGAAGGGGTCTACAAGTTGATATGCTAATATTATATCTTTTGGCTATGTTTTATGTGCTTCCTCGATGAAGTATTATGTTCATGTTTGGTCTGTGATGGCTATTGATGGTATGAAAGTATGGATTAAGTGTTTGAAAGTGTTTTTGGATGTTCATAGAACATTCTTAAGTGATCTGCATGTTGTTGATTGGCTTCCTTGATGTTGCATTAGATTTTGTGTTAGCTTTTTGGGTTATTTGTAGATATCTGGCTGACAGGGCTTGTTTCTTTGCTTGAGTCTTGTGCTTGGAGGTTTGCACCAAAATTTGAAGATGTGTTAAGTTATATTTGGATCCTGAACTATCTTGGTTAGAATTACCTTGAGTAAATTCAAGGAGAAGAAAGTTTTTGAGTTGACTAGATTATGTGCTTCACATTTCATCTACATGTTTCCTTGATGTCGACTTAGATTGATGTGTGCCATTGTGTGAATTCTTTTAGATCACATTGGAAGATGTATTAAGTTTTTTTTGGTCCTCTCTATCCTTTAGATAGGACCACATTATATTTTGATGATCGACTTGTTGAATTCATTTTTTTCTTGACTGACCTAATTGAGATTTTAGTCTTGTGGTGGATATATATGCAAGATCTTTTCATATGCAAGTCATCGGATTGTTAAATGAACAAGACAATTGAGAGGGGGGTTGAATTAGTTGTAGACAATTAAAACATTAAAACCCTCAACAGTAATGAGATCCACATGCATTCATTATAGTCTTTTTCTATTTAAGTGATTAATCATGAAATGTAGATAAAAAAACTGAAATGATAACACCATACACAATAGAACACCATATTTACATAGAAAACCCAATGAGGGAAAAACCACAGTGAGGATTAGCTCATAATATAAAGTTATTGTAAAATCGGTAGAAGGGCTCACTACCAGAATAGGACACATTGTCCAAAAAGGCTCATTGCCACAAAAAGAAACAAAGAAGATAGAAGAGAAAATGTTACATAGAGAATAACTTCTCAATGCAACAGGAAATCCACCACAATTGCTCCAACACTTTTCATAGTCTTGCATGAAATATTGTGGACACCTTTAGCTCATTACATTAAGGAATCAAACACTTTTAAGTTCACATTGCTCTGCTCAAATTCACATCTTTACTTATGCAATTCACACCATACTCATCACTCACATATATTTCACATCTATTTTGCCTCTCTCTTGCATCTTACAACAAAACCACTCTTATTTATATCAACTTCAATCTTGAAAATCTTCTCCAAGGTCGGCAACTAATCGTTACATTTAAAATTTCAAATTAGGTCGGCACCTAAACATCCCCGTCGTGGATAGGAATGAAGGTGACCCAAATACATCCTTATTTAGGACCCAAATATGTCCTAACACACCTCAACATTCTTCCACAAGCTTTGCATGTAGTTTTAACACCACGTCGGTTGTTACCCATGCTAAAACACCATAAAACATTAAGTACATGCTTCCTTAAATCAATCCAAAACTTCCAGACAAAAAAATTCATTTGAAAACAATATAAAACAATCCATGAACCACCTGAGATCCAACAAGGACTTTATCCAAATTTGCATCGTAGAAATATTTTAACTCAAAACATCTAGCCAACCTCATATGCATACTAATGCATGAAACACACACTATACTATACCAAATAAAGTGAAACCTTGAATACTAAAAGATACAAACATTATAAGAAACTTCCTAGATCTACACAACCTGAAACAAAATTGTGGAGAAATGTGAAGCAAATAAATTTCTCCAAAACCACAAAAAAATCACTAAAAAACTAGTTCACACACTGCTGAAAACATCTTACTATTCATAGCAATCCAAAAAACCAAATTCTGGATATAACAACTATTGACATCCTTGAAAAACATACTAGATCCACATAGGAAGAAGATCAACATAGAAGAAATGCTGAGCACATCACAAAGCACATTTTAAACACTTGCACAACACTATTTACTCTGTTTATCAATTTTTCTCGAGAGCACTTCGAGACCAAGTACCAGAGACACCATCCTAGCACATTACTTCATTCGAACACATCTCTAGACACTTGCAACATATAAGGATAGTTCCATGTACTCACAACACTTCCTCAATATCTCAACTATACAAGCACAAACAACTATTTCCCTTGACATCTTCATCATGCAACATTCTTTCTCAACACATAGTTGACATTAATGACAATACCATATTGTTGATCCTATTGACATCAATGACAACACTTTCATACTTGCAACAATCTCCCCCTTTGTCTTTGATGGCAACACATGATGTGAAAAACCATCAAAGAAAAGACAAAATGCACTCTCCTTTATTTTTAGATTAGACAACCTATACAATATTCCTGAACACTCTCCCCCTTACAACATGCTTCTCTTTCCTTTGGCAATAATTATTAGACAACATACATAACTTTCTCCCCTTGATACCTGTGAATACAAAATTCACCATGCTCCCTTTAGGTTTTTAGTTTTTGGCTAAGTGTCAGCCCATGCCTTCAAATAAATTCATTGACCCCCTTTTGGTTATCACCACAGCCTCTGCCACGTGTCCGCTCATTGCTTTCTAAAGTGTTTTTCTCCTTGCTCATCTATCGGCCCTCAATAAGCTCCCACATGTCTTCACCGTGGGTTTTTTTTAAATTGCTTCCTATCACTTCCTCGTTGGTCCTCGCTCGCATGCCACGTAGCTCCCATTCACAAAAAGATCTGGCAGGCCCTACAAGTGGCGTCTACCAAACATTATTGCTACATGTCATCCCCGCACACGTTTTCTACAAAGAAAGGGTAAAATGATTGCGGGCAGCAAAATGTTGCCCCACGTCCCTTCAATGCAAGCTTCTTCAGTGAAGGATTAAAGCGAACAAAGGGTTGTGATATGCTACCACGTGTTCTAATTGCCTATCTAAGGAGGCGACATTTGTCTGCACATAACTTTGTTGAGACCATTGCCATCATTCAAAAGGGATGCACCTGAATGGGGGGCAACCAAGTGTTGTGTCCAAAATATTTTTTGTTACAACGACTGAGGGGAATCATTGCCTCAACATCATTGCCCAGGATTTAGAATCTTTTCAGTTGTTGGTCACCATGCAGTGGAAGGCTCACTATAAATACTGCTCTTTGCTTCTGAAGGAGCACCCCAGTTCCAGTTCAAGAAGTTGGAGGTTTCGAGTTCAAAGATTACTTGCTACATGCTTTTTAAAGCTTTACTAGTTTTAGAGTTATAAGATTTTTGGAGAGACTAGGCCTTTATTGTTTAGATCATTGCAAGAACTTACAGAGTGCGCCATTGTTCGACCTCTCTATTTTTTTTTGCTATTGATAAACTTTATACTGTGCCATTATTGTTTGAATGGTTTATTTTCTGTACTTCTATAATTTGAATGCAAATTTGTTGGTTTAGATCATGTCTTTTGACTCTTCTTTTCAGTAAATAGGTATGATTATTATTTTATGTCATTGAATGAGTTGTTCATGCTACAACCCTTAATTTCTATTATTCTAAGACATGGTAAGTTGCTAATCGGGCCCTTAGATCATATCCAAAAGATAGGTTTATCATTCCCTTGATCTACATTCTGGCGCATTGCCTTAGTTAGATTCTTTATTTTTATATCTTCTTTCATTTCCCATTCTAAAACCCCAATTATAGAAGTTCTTTAAAAATCGAAGGTCACTCAGTTTAGCGCAATAAGTCCCCCATAAACTGAGTTTCCCACAAAGGGCTGTTACCTTGCCAAATTTTGGCATCAACAATTTTTCTTTTTCCTGGCACGCCCAGTGGGACCGAGCTTAAATGAATCAAATTTTTAGAAGGGTGTATGAGCCATCGAACTATTACTAGGTCCCAAACAACAAATAATCTTGGTTTATTAGTACCACCATTAGGGACAATACAACCTGTGATCCAATTAGAGAATGTTCCGTTTCCTTCTCCCTTTCCGCTAGCCATGTTGCCTGCCGCTAACAGAAATTATGTGGCATGGGATGCTAGAAGCCCTCTTGTTGCACCAGTAGTGCCTGCCATTTGGGCCACTATCCTGATTTCCACCTTAAAGGTTGTACCTAAATTCACCAAGGATGGCTCAAGAAGACCATCCAAACATTTGCAAGATGTTGCAGACATATGTCTGGTACATAGGGTCATAACCCAAAATGTGGCGCTAAGGCTACTTGCCGCCTGTTTTAGGGGCAAGGCACTGGATTGGTATTGCACATTGCAAGAAAATTCTATCAGTACCTGGGATGAGCTTGGGGAGCCTTTCTATCAGATATTTTTGAATGAAGGAGACCGATCATCACTATATTATCAACTCTCGGTCATAAAGCGGGCCCCGCACAAAGCCATGGCTAACTTAAATGCTCGGTTCCATACAAGCTAGCAAAGGATTCAAGTTAGCATTCACTCACCACCCAATCTGGCATTCGTGTTCTACTTGAAGTCTATCAATCCTAACATTTCAATGATGATCCAGTCTCTTGGTGGAACCATGGTAGCAGGCGCATATAGCATCGTTGTCAAGGTGAAGAATAATTTGATAGACATTGGGAAATTTCTGCCTCGGCCCATCATTCCTTTATTCCCTGATATATCGATTCCTACCTAGGAGATGCCTTCTACTAGTGCACCGACTCCTCCTCCATCTATGTACATGTAGTCAAACACGCTGCAAAATGTTACCTCTACATTTGGCTCTTCAAAGGAGGAGATGAGCGAGTTCAAGGAAATGTTGTGAACTATTGTGAATGAGATAACTATAATCAAGCACAATCAAGCCATACCTCTGAAGCCTACCTACTAGAATTATCAAGGCAAAAGATCCCCTTACCAACAAAACTAGTTCCAAGGAGGCACTCGCACAAATCTATAGGCGCAAACAACAAATCAAATAGTATCGGTACCCACTCTGCTACAAAGCACTAATCTAAGTTCAAACAGAGAGTTGACTGTGGGACAAAACAATTTAGTAGATGACACTAATCCCTGGTACTTCCCTTGCAGAGATTCATATATGCCCCAAAATTTCCTGCGCGACAACCTACAACAAAAAGTGGCGGAGCAGCATAGCCAAGCCATAATGATAGACTCCAGAAGCTATGTGTATACCTGTCCACAAATGGAGAATGTGGTGCTCACTGTGTAAATGCAAGGGATGTCACTAGAGTAAGAAGTGGACATCGCTCCTGACAACACACTCTTCTCATGGATGGAAGAAGAAGAAGCAATGTTTGCTAATGATACATCCGCATCTAAAACACCGCAAGTACAATCCGACTACAACACTCGATCAAAGAGGAGATTTACGGGGAAAGCAGTTGTCCCGCAACTAGTCAGTCTGCAACCTAAAAGTTCTTTTGACCAGACACCTATTACCTCCGCAACACTGCTGCAATATCAACCATGAAGGGAAGTTGTTATAACAAGAGTGAAGAAGCAAAAAATTCTGAATCCGCCACCATTCAATGTGGTGGAACAATTGAAGAAATCATCTGCTAATATGTGTTTGTGGGATATTCTATCCATCTCAAAACAAAAGACGCTACTACAGAAGGCTCTCTAGGAAGATGTGAGTGCAACACCAATGGAGCAGTTGCCCAAAGTAAGGGTTGTTGATCAACCATCTTCTGCCAAAGTTCTTACAAATAGCACAATGAAAGCCCCTGCTAAAGTAAGAGATAAGCTGAAGCCTCAACCCTTCTTCTTGAATCTCATTATAGGGGAGAAATTATTACATAATGCCATGATTGATTCCGGTGCTAGAACCACAGTTATGCCTAAATAGATAGCTGAAGCTTTAGGAATCAGCTATGAACCCTTAAAAAGAGGAGTGATGTAGCTTGATGGAAACATAGTCAAAACCATAGGCATCATCAAAGCACTTCCCTTGACCCTATTCGTTTGCCCTAGTATCACAATTCCACAAAACAGTATGATCATAGATGCTCCCCCCATGTTCGGCCTCTACCTATCCTGAGAATTTACTTCAAAAATGGGTAGATATCTATCCCTGGATTGGTCGTATTTGATCCTTACAACCAAGCATTTTGCGAAGATGAGGATAGAATCTGAAGCTTTACATTCAGAACATGTAGCTAATGAAGCCATGATCAATTTTGAAGTCGTGCATACCTCTATCACCAAGCAAGAAATGTATTGTGCTGAGCTACTAGAAGATGAAAAAGTGACCGGAGATCAGAATGATCAAGAAGATGTTCTCTTGAGTGAACATATAGATATCAACCCCTTCAACAACTACCATGCTATCGGGCTGGGCACCTATGTCATCTACGATGAAGATCAAGTGCTCCTGAAGGTTGCCAAAAAATTAGAAGGAAATCAAGCCTCAGAACTGTGGTCGGTGAACTTTGACAGAGCAAGATGCAAGAATGGTGCAAGAGCCAGAATATGTTTAATATCCCCACAAAATGAAAAACCACTAAGGTCTTTCTGCTTCCAGTTCGCCTGCTTGAATAATGAAGTTGAATATGAAGGACTAGTGCAAGGTATCAGTCTTACGAAATGGATGGGAATTAAGCAATAGATGGTGTTCGAGGATTTTGAACTAGTAGTCAATCAAGTCCAAGGAATTTTTGCGGCCAAGAATGTCTGCATGCTATCCTACAGACATCGAGTTTGGGACTTGATTGAGGGTTTTGAAGCATTCAACATTCAGACAGTGCCTCGAGAATAGAATATAGATGCGGATCACATGGCATCAATTGGATCTTAGTTTGATCATGCCTCTGATCTCATTCACAACAAATAGTCTATATGAGTAATAGTCCGACTGGCGATTCTAGACAACGACCAAAGATGACAAGTGTTTGACAGTGATGAACACATTGCCTTGTTCATCCAACAGTCGAGAGAATTTGCTGACCAGCTCTAACCAAAGATTGTTGACGCCTATGAAGGACAAATCATCTAGTTGAAATCCAACAAGCTTCCAAAAGGATTGGTCACTCTTGAAAACCTTTTTGATTGTGACGATGCAAGAAATGACAAATGAAAGTTTGTAGCAAACAAAGGTGACTATGGAGACCTTCAAGTCAGAGATGGAAGAAAACTCAAAGTTGGGAAGGGCGTCTTGCATCACAATAAATAAAGGCTTATCGACTTTTGCAATAAATATGAAGGAGTGGTGGCTTGGTCATACGATGACTTCAAGGGATATGATCCTAATATCATTTAGCACACAATTGAGTTGGTAGAATGTGCAAAGCCTATCTGCCAAAAACAAAGGCCAGTCAATCCCAAGATTGAAGCACTAATGGCGCAAGAATTAACAAAGCTAATCCAGTCACAGATTATCTTCTCAATCAAGCATAGCATGTGGGTATCCAATCTGGTCCCTGTCCAAAAGAAGAATGGAGATATTCATCTATGTGTAGACTTTTGGACCTAAACAGAGCATCCCTGAAGGATCATTACCCGCTAACCTCAATGGAGTCAATCCTACAAAAAGTGGCAAGATCAGAGATGTTTCCCTGTTAGATGGCTTCTCCAGTTACAATCAGATCCATGTCAAAGAGGAGGATCAACATAAGACAATGTTCACAACTAAGTGGGGAACATTTGCATATGCCAAGATGCCTTTTGGCCTCTCAAATGTAGGAGCTACCTTCTAGCGGGAAATGGATAATGCTTTCAGTGAACTAATCAACAAGATTATCCTAATCTATTTGGATGATTTGATGGTGTTCTCCAAATCCAAGGATGAGCATTTTGATCATCTAGAGATGGTGTTCAAGAAATTCCAAGAGTTTGGGATATCCCTGAACCCCAAAAAATGTGTCTTCAGAGTACCGCAAGGCAAACTATTGGGGCACGTAGTGTCCAAAGAAGGAATTTCAATTGATCCTGAGTGGGTGAAAGCAATCAAAGAGCTTCCTCTCCCGATCAACAAGAAGGGCGTTCAATCCTTCTTAGGGAAGGTAAATTTCGTTAGTAAATTTATTTATGATTTTGCAGGAATAATTAGGCCAATTACCCTAATGCTGAAAAAAAGATTTGTATACACCTAAAAATGGTCATCACCTTTAATTAATTAAATACTAGCTATTTGATTAATATTCCAACTACGTATAAATAAATTATCAATTTATTTATATTGTTCACCCTTCTCTAATTCTGCAAATCTAAAACATATTCTTCTAAATTAATTAAATAAACAAGGTTCCCTAAACTTGTTTTATTTAATTAATCTTCATTAAATCCAATTAGGAATTAGAGTACATTTCTACAACTTTTTGTGCCACCTCACCAAGGTCACATGAAAATAAATAACTCTAATTTTTAATTAGAATTATCTTCAACTCATTTCAAAAAGCACATGGTCTTCTCCTCCCACACTTCCACCAATTTTGGAAGCAAATGGTCTTCTCTTCTTACACTTAAATCTTCATCCAAATGGCATGTTGCCCATTGGTTAAGAGATTCTCCCATCCAAATGGCATGTTGCCTTTGGTCAAGGGGATAACATCCTGATTCTCTTCATCTTCACCATCCATTCTTCTTATTCGAATCTAGACCGTTGATTATTTCCACCTCACTATATGCTTGGAAAAGGTTATAAATACAACCCTTGGGCCTTGTATTTTTCATCCACATTTGAAGTAAATTTATCATGCAGGTTTATCATTGGAGCTTGGAGCCTTTTGGGAGTCTTATAACTAGTTTTTATATCATGTTTTGCTTTACATTTACATCTTATATTAACATATTGCTTCATAGTTGCATTTTATCATCCATCTTGCATCATAGTTGAATTTTAGATTAGTTCATTATAAGTTTACATTTAAGCATATGTAGAATCATGTATAGAATCATATAGATCACTACCATAGTATCCACCACCGTTTGTGTATTTATCATCAACATCATCCTTCACTCATCATAGCATTCATCATCATTGTTTGCACATAGTTTCATGTAGGCATATAGTTGGCTTGCATGTTGAATGTTATCTTGTTTCCTAAGTAGTCATTTTAACAACCATTGTGCTCATAGAAATCTGAGGGCCAAACGGTTTAATAAATCCTTAGGAATAGAGGACAATGAGACGTTCTTGAAAAATTCATTAAGATGCAATTTAGAATAGTTTACTTTGCTTTGAATCTTTGAATACAAATCATTTCATTAAGGTTTGTGTTGATACTAACTTTACACATTTCACACACACACAAAATGGCACCCACCATGGGGCCTTGCCTCGTTTATTACTAACATGCTTGAAAATTTATGTTTACAGGTTCAAACGTGAGCCTTTTGGAGCCTCTTGGAGCCTTTTGTCTCTGTTTTGGTGCCTTTTGGTGCCTTTTGCTTCCAGATTGGCGCTTTCTGTCTCTATTTTAGCACTTTTATAGTCAATCTTAAAATGGTCGTATCTTGGTGATACAAAGGCCTTTTTTAGAGCTTTATTTTTTGAAATGGGGTATAATTTCATAAGCTATGCAATGGTGTAGGTGTTTCTCAACTTTTGTCTCTATTTTGGTGCCTTTGGTCTCTATTTTGATGCCTTTTTTCTTTGTTTTGGCACCTTTAGCACATTTTGTGGTGCCTTTTGTCTCTGTTTTGGCACCTTTTGCAGTTTCCCAAGGCTAATACTTTGTGTTAATTTGTAGGATTCCCAAAAACGCTTGTCAAAGATATTGTTATGAAACTACTGACATATTGTAAGGGCTAGAAGTGATTTAATTGTTCCCTTTTGATTAAGATAGGAACATAGCTTAATTAAAAGGTTAACGAACACCATGTTTCCTTTTGGTTAAGTTAGGAACATAGCTTAATTAAAGGGTTAATGAACACCATGTCTTTTGTTCTTGATGGATGGTAGGCATAGGCTCTCCCCTTAACTGGGTGACCAAAAAGCTAGACCCATTCACTTTTGTGTGCGAGTGTGAGTTGAGTATATCGCATGTGTTCTCTCTTTATTCATGTGGAATAAATATCGATCAAACTATGGGTATACTTGCTTGCTTTTTTTTTATCTTAAAGGGCCTTGTTGAGGGTGCCAAATTGACCCACAACAAGCAGGTAAGACAAAAGTAAACATATCTCACCTCTTTTTAAAGAGACAATCAGTAATCAAACTAATCACCTCCCAAGGTCTTTGATGTTGGTTCACAACGTTGTTGTTTCATGAAGTGGTCAATATGGTTGTAATGTTCAAGGGGCTTGCTGGTTTTGAGCTTCTGGATTGTTACAAGACCAAACATCTATCTAAACCTACTTTAACTAGGGGTTTTAAAGAAATAGAAAAAGATAGATCAAGGTTTTCGAACTGAAAAGAATGGCGATTCATTCAACTAATCAAACTTGTTACCTTCCAAGGAATTCCTAAACTAGAACTACAAAATAAAATTAACTTGTAATTGATACAAAGTTTCATTCATTCACAGTGCAAACTTTAACAGTAGATTTCAAATCATCATTCAAACAAAACATAAGATAAAATTTCATTCCTTGAAAGATTTTCAAATCAAATGATTAACCCAAAATGAATACCATTTAGAGCATAATATAAAGTAGGTTTAAATCTGGCTTCTCCTACTGTCAATGAAACAGATAAGCAACATTTACAAATCTGGTAAGATCACCAGTGTACAGAAAACCCATGTCTTTATATCATCTCCATCTATGCTAAGAAAATCAAAAAGATACATCACCTCCTCTTACTGGCGAACCATAAAAAAATGTCTAACTTAATTCAAAACCCTAGCTTGCTTTTTTCTAACCTTTTCTAACTCGTCTTCACCTTTCTTAACTTTCTAACAAAACATAAATGGCAAGAATCATGCAAGATAAATCAACACAACGAATTCACCAAGAACACAATGTCTTCTATTGTATTGAATCCCTAAAGATAGCAACAATTCGAGTCTTTTGTGTTCCAACGACTGCTCAAAATAACTTCTAACTCCTACTCTACTTCTTGAGTTTCTCTACCCTCTAACCCTTCTAAATTTTTTTAACTTTCTAACCCTTACAAAAGAGGCGAAACACCATATTTATAAAATGCGTCAGATGCGTCGACCCAATTTAGGGTTTTACAATATGTCAGTTACAGAGCAAGTCGGCCCTAGAAGAGTTTGAAATAAAGTCAAATGTGCATTAAATGCAAGGGCACCGATCAGATCGGCCCAGGATCTGCTACATAACTCAGACCAAAATGCATGAAGAAGAGGCAAAGCGAAACGATGAGGAAGCATGACCTTCGATGCAACTTTGCATTAACTGCTTCCTCCACGTTGCCCATACTTTGCTCCATTATGGCCTTTGTCATCCAGAACATCCTCTGCAAGCCATTTACAGGTGGCATAGGTGAAACCCTAGTTCGCTATTCAATGGTATTAATACTATTCTTCATATCCGTCCCATCGCATTGTCCCAGTCTCTCTTGTTGGATTGATATTCATTAATGACCACACTATAGGCTACTGTGACATCCAACTAGTGCCTAGCTACTATATCCCATGATAGCCTTAGTCCTTCGCAACAGGGTGTTCATATTCGGGTCTGAAACCTCGAACCAGACTGACGCCATCTTTCCCTCAGGAATCCCACTCTTTTCGTCCAACCTCATTCTTCTTTCTGCTTCAGAGATGAAGGATCCCTTTGAGTCTCTCTTAGCCTTTCCAGTCGGTGCCTTGCTAGACTCAGCCTGCATTCATCAAACACCGATGTGAGAACCCAATTGTTGACAACATTTCTTCAAAGTGTTAGCTCAAAATCATGATAAAACCATTAAATCAACCCTTAAGCACCAAAACTAAGAAGTTCAGGATTTCGAGCTAACCAGGGAAAACTAGTCTGGGAGGAATTTCAAAAAATTCCAAACTAGGCGGATTCTCCCGATGAGGTACCAACATTAACAATAGATTATTAAAATGAACACAAGCAGCATAATCACTGTGCAATTTACCAAATTAAAGCATGGAAACATAAGAATTTATCACTAGAATCATCCACCTCACCAAATTTCCCCGTTCCACAACGCCTCCCAGAAAATCCAGAAAATTCCAACTGGACCGGATTTCCATGGATGACCCAAAACTTCAGACACTAGCACATTTCTGGGAATTGAAGGAATCCAAGAAAATTCTACTGGGCAGGAAAATCCTGGTGTTGACAGAAAACCCAAAAACCATTGGCAACTTCGCTCAAACTGACCGAAGGTCACAAATTTGAGGACCCTAGGCATGAAAAATCATTTAACACGAGCCTCCTAGAGATCTTCTTCGAATCCTAGGCTCAATCAGAAGTAGATCAAGATGAAATGGTGATACCCTAGGCATGGAACCCTAGATTTTAACCATGAATGCACATGGCAAGCCATGAAATGCCCAAACACAAAGGAATTCAAACCCCAAGCAAGACCAAAACATTTTAAAGCACAACAAGATGAACATCTCAACTCAGGAGAACACAAATGATAAAACAAAATGGCATAACACTCCAAAAATTGACCAAACTCAGAAACCCGATGACGAGACGGAAATCCAAAAAAAATTGACCCATGCAAAATTCTGTGAAGGCAGAAATCTCTGAACTGTAGTGCAAAACAGGCCGATTCAGAATTCGAGTGCAATCCGGGAAAATCCGACTAGGTAGGAAAATCTTGAACTGGCTCAATAACCTGAACAACAACATTGAAATTGAAGTTTGAAAGAAAACCGGGAAAATCCGGACAGATCAAAAAATCTCGAACCAGGGTAAAAACCTGAACTTCGCCCAAAACATAAGATTTTCAATATGCAACTTGGGGAAAACACTTGGGAAAGCAAGATAAACATATTAAGCACATGCCAAGGCAAAGTAAAACCTCAAAATCGAAAGGGGAAAAACACAAAGAGCGAAAGAAAAAGAGGGTCCCATTTTAATCAACTTTAAAATGGGGTGGTTATGCGAGGCATAACAATTGGTGACTTGGCTGGGAAATGGTTTAACCATTTTTAGGAAACTGAGGGCTTCAGTTACCCAGAACTCCTAGTTTATGGACATCACAATTCCAGTTAGGTCATTCTTAGTAAACAAGGTTGAACTAGAATCTCAAATGTAAATCAACACTAGCTACCCTTGAATCTATGTGTGTGCTTGATGGTGCATCCCCTTTTTACAAAGTTTTCCTCATCTTTTGAACAATTATGCACAAGATTTGAGCTACATGAGTTGATTCCTTTTAACTGTTGTGCAATGATATCTTGGGCATTGCTCTGCTACTAGTCAAGCGTCCATAGCTCTGACGGAGATACCTCTAGTTTTCTCACAACATTGCTCTATTGCCAGTCAGGCGTCCATAGCCTTGGTAGAGATATTGAAATCACCCATTCAATATTGGACTTTCTTTTCTTATATATTTCTCTTTTCTTTTCTTTCATTCAATTCCTTCTCAATATGCCAGATGTCCAACATCTGTACTGGGTTGAAAACTACCATGGACCTCATAACAGTATCTGGGGAATCAAATTTTTCACTCAAATCTTGCAACACCATCGTCCTAAGACAAATATACCATTACAAAAGGGAGATGTTTTTGATGATTTGTGATAGATTCAATCGTAGTTAGTGAAGATTTCTTATTTTACACCTTGTTCTTGATGACTTTACACAACTCTCATTGACAATGGACATAAAATAATGAATTTAGGACAAAATCATCCAATCAGAAAACTTGAAAATATCTAAACCAACTTCTCTCCTAGTAACCAAAGTATACTTTAGATAACAACCCCTTACCCAATTGAATAAAATGAAGGCCCCCCACACAAAGAAACAAATGAACAAAAAGAAAAAAGCAAAAAGCAAAAAGCATAAAGCAAACACAAGGAAAAGACAAAACCAACGAAACAACAAACTATTTACATATATACAACCCAATAAAATACTAGATCCTTTACGACCCAAAATAATGTTTGAGAAACTGTCCATTGACAGGCAATGGAACAGGTTCCCCTATTAAACTACTCAGCCGGAAAGCATTTTCTCCTAGGATTTCAACAATTTGATAGGGGCCCAACCAGAGCTTATCAAACTTTTGGTGGTCACCCTTCTTTTCATTGGCTTTATCCCACAGTAAGACAAGGTCTGATATCCTTAAAGCCTTGACTTTGGATCTTTTGTCAAACCAATGTTTGACAACAACCTGGTACCTAAAGAATTGCTACAAAGCAACATCTCTCTGCTCTTCTAATTTCAACAAGCTAGCTAACCTTACTTCAATCCTATCATCACTAGAGTAAAATTCCTACATAAATTTTAGGACATGTATTTGTAAGTGAATAGGGAACATAGGCTCCTGGCCATACACTAGCTTAAACTATGAAGTCTTCAACGCAACCTTGATCCTAGTCCTATATGTCCATAACACAAATATTAACTGGGTATGCCAGTCTCTAGGATTGTTCTCTGACAATTTTTTGATTACTCCAAGGAGATTTTTATTAGTTGATTCTACAACTCCATTTCCTTGCGGATAATAATTTTAAGAATACTTTAAAACAATCCTATGATCATAAGCCCATGAAATGAACTCGGCAGAAGAAAAGGCAGGGCCATTGTCACATACTAGTGCGAAGGGTAATCCAAACCTGGTTGTGATGCATTCAGTAAGGAATTTGATTACTACCTCTGTTGTGCTATTCTTGCAAGGTATAGCTTCTGCCCATCTCGTGCAATAATCCATGGTAGTCAAAATGAATTTATGTCTTGCAGAAGAATTTAGGTTAATTACCCCAATAAAATCAAGTGCCCATTGGGCAAAAGGCCTTACCTCATAAACAGACTACAATGGCATGGCTGGATGATGCTCTCTTGATGCATAAGTTTGACATATATGACAAGTCCTTACATGTTGGTGGGAATCCTTAAACACACATGGCCAATAATAACTAGATCTGAGGATGTGATGTGCTAAAGAATCTGCAGAACCATGACCCGTGCCATGTTTCCCATGAAATTCAACAATTGCGTGCTTAGCTTCTTGTTGATCAAGACATCGTAGATAAACCCCTTCAAAATTATTTCTGTATAATAATCCTCCTTTGAGCATATAATGGGATCTTTTCATTCTCAGTGCTCTCCTCTAAGTTGTATTCATTTCCTCTAGGCACCGATTATTGAGCATGAAATAAATAATATCGACATACCAAGAGTCATTAGAAAAGGACTGTGTTGTGTATTGTTGACAAGTATTTTTACCAGCATCTGCCATTTCTTTAGATAGACCTTGACCTCAGACAAGTTTCATAGGGTGAATCTCTAGATCAAACTCCTGCAAAATAGCCATCCATTTCCCCCTTCATTCCCCTAACTCGCTCTGCATAAGTAGAGACTTCACAGCAGCATCAGGAACCACAACAATAATCTGACTTCAAAGGATATAATGCCTGAACTTCTTGACAGCTCTAACCAATGTAAAATCTTGTTTCTCAAGAGGTGGGTACTTGAATTCAACATTCTTAAATAGAGAGCTCATGAAACCAATTGGCCTTTCATCCCCCTCCTCTCTTCGTTGTGTCAGGATAGCTGTACTTGAGTGTTTACAAGCAAAAGAATAAATATAAAATAGCTTCAAGTAGTCAAGACTGGTGAGGATTGGAACCTCTGAAATGGATTGCTTAACCTGAGAAAAAGAAACCTTTGCCTCATTACTCCATTCTATTCTAGCATCTTTCTTCATCATTTCGTTCAAAGGTTTAATAATTTATGCAAAACCTATGATAAACTTCCTCACAAAGTTGATCTTTCCAAAGAAAGATCTCATCTCCTTCTTACTTCCTAGCATGGTTAACTTCAGAATAGACTCAAATTGGTCTGGATCTATCG
This sequence comes from Sequoia sempervirens, assembly GCA_007258455.2. NCBI lineage: Eukaryota > Viridiplantae > Streptophyta > Pinopsida > Cupressales > Cupressaceae > Sequoia > Sequoia sempervirens. Next base: position 75,092 of record VDFB02128160.1, on the reverse strand, counting down.
ATATCCCTCTTTTTGAGATTATGTGTCCCAAAATTTTCCCTTCAGAAACCCCGAACACACATTTTTAGGATTTAGAGAAACACCATATTGGATACATCTTTAGAGAATTTTAGCCAAGTCTGCAACATGGTTTAGTCTATCTTTAGAGAATATTGTCAGGTCATCCATATAAATGATGATGCACTTACCAATCAAATCTTTGAACACTACGTCCATTGCACGCTGAAAGGTTTCTCCAACGTTTATCAAACCAAATGGCATCCTCCTGTAAGCAAATATTTGCCACTTAGTAGTGAAGGTTGTCTTCATTCTGTCTTCATAACTAACGACCACTTGATTGTACCCAGAATAACCATCCAGGAATGACATCATTTGAGACCCATTGACAGTTTGCAAGACTTCATCTAGAGAAGGGAGTGGGTAGTTGTCTTTTTCTGAAGTTCTATTCAGATTCCTGAAATCTACACATAGCCTGATCTCCCCATTCTTTCTACGAACTGGAACCAAATTAGCCACCCATGTTGAATGTCATACAGGGAAGATTATTCTTGTAGAAAACAATTTCTAAACTTCCTTAAAGATTAGTGGTTCAATTAGGGCGTTGACAAGACATTGTTTCTGCTGAAATGGTCTAGCTTCAGGCTTCAAAGGAATAGTATGAGTTATCACAAAAGTATCAAATGTTTTTAGATCTTCATACCCCCAAGCTATTGCAACAATATCTTTCCTTAGTGCCCTCAATATATCTTCTCTAATTACTCTTCCCTATGTAAACATTCCTTTCAGGGCCAAAGTCAGCTAAGTTAACAGTTTCATTACAACCTCCATTATACTTGGTTGATACCTTTTCCCGAGCCCTTGGATCTGAATCAAAAATTATTTCTAAGGCCACCATTCCCTTGGGAATGCTATTACTTTTTAAGTTGACACCTTCTGTATTGTAGTCTTCAGGGTTCCAGTCTCCTTAATCCCTGTCAGACTCATCGATGATCTGTCCTTCAAAAACATCTGAGCTTGCTAGAAAAGCAAGGATATGTCGATCATCATCGAAGACTTGAAAGTTCCTGACATTATCAGGGATAGCTGGGGTGGATATAAATTCTATTGAGAATCTCTTGAGCTTGGAGCCTTGCATGGGCTCTAGGGTACTTGTGGCGACAACTAATGAATAAGCTATTTGATTCTCCTCTCTAGGGATTAAACTAATCCCAAAAGCATCAAAGTCTTCAATCAGGTTCCACACCCGTTTTCTATAAGCTATCAGCCTTTTATTGTGACATGTGCACTAGCTGCGTACTTGCTTGATAATCACTTTTGAATCTCCTTTAACCATCAAGGCAGTAACTTTCTTCTGATGTGTGAACATCATTCCCCGAGCTAATGCTTCATATTCTGCTATATTGTTAGTGCATCCAAATTGTAACCTGTAAGAAGCAAAAAATGTTTTCCCATTTGGGCTGGTTAATTCAATCCCAACACCACACCTTGTTTTAGATTTGGATCCATCAAACGTGAGGGTCCATAGCTGATTATGAGCTGGGGTTGATCTCTTTGAGCTTGTTGTGGGTGCTTAGATAATAAGATGGACCATAGGTGGGGCCACTTGATCTTTTGCATCAAATATTGGGAATGGGTGTTCAATAGGTTCATCAGGTGCAATATCCAATTCCCGCTTAGATATATCATGCAATCCTAGGATATCTTTTTGACAGTTATCTGTACCTTTGATTAACCCCTTAGGTTTTGGTATACTTGTGAGTGCAGGGGTATCAAACAAACCCTGGGGTTGTTCAACACAACTATGTTGGTTCGATATTATGACCGGGGTAAGTTCAGTTTGAGGAGGGACTTCCTTTGAAGGTATATTATCCTTAGTTAACATTATTGCATTTTTGGCTTCAAATAAGAAGTGATCTAAAACAGTCTCAAGGTGGCTTGGGCTAGCTTCTTTAGTTTGGATTAGAACACTGATGCAGGGTTAGCAGGTCAATTCCAAATGATTTGGGTAGTGCACCCTGCACCAATTTGGGAGTAGAAGACTCCACAAATCAATATCTTCCCCTAAGACCAACTGATCCTGTTGTAGCTTCCTGATCAATACCTGCTAGTTTACACTAATCATGGGATTAGGGAATTCTTGCATTGACAAATCATTAGAATTAAGAACCGAAAGAGTCAGAATTCCCTCTCTTTTATAAACCCCTATCTCGGTTTCAAAATAAGCTACCTCGTTGGGACAGTCATACTCTGTGATGATATGTTTGAGGTGAGGTTCAATCTCAATCCTAATCTGCATAGGCATTCTCCTCCATGATAGTCACATATGTGAAAAATTGAGGGAGAGATATCCCCCTATACTCTTCATTAGATCTCTGCTCAAAAGCATGCCATAAGTCTCAGGAATGTCTACTACCTGAATATCCATATTAGTTTGAATCCTAGGGTCAAACCCTACTTATACATGTATATTTCTCAATTCTCCAACTACATTAACTTCTGTTTTATTAAGTTGGATGACCTTCTTGTTGGTTTGGACAGGATTCAATCCCAATTTCTTGCATACAGAAAATGGCATAACATTGCCAGAAGCCCCTGAATCTAGCAGACAATTATTCAGATTCTTCCCATAGATTCTCAAACTTAAAAGAAATGGTGGAGTCCCTACCTTGTTTTTGAACAAAGCTACGTTCATGTCCATAGTGGGTGCCACCTTGGTTTTCCCTTTTGATTTATTAGCTTCTTCCAAAGCTTTTAGCACTATATCTCATTGGGAAGGGCACCATTTTAGGATGTCAAAGTATGATAAAGAGGTTTTTTGTTTCTACATCTTAAAAACAATATGAAATTTTGTGTTATAACTTGCATTATATTTGAAAACACTAGATGAATTACCTTTGCTAGGGAAGTCAGGCGGACCCTCAGTGGAGGAGGGTTGTTATCAGCACTCTGATTCGGAGGCACGATGCGGTTAGGTGGTGCTGATGTAGTGAACAAAACCTTATTCTGGTTTCTTAGGAAGTGTCCTCCCTTTGTTTAAAAGGTTTGGGCATCATACATATCTTCCTCTGGTTCATTCTCATTCTGCATTGGGAATGAAGGTTCTTCTTCAAAAAGGTCATAAGCCATTGATGTGTCCACTGAGCTACCTCCTTTATTTGAATTCCCTTGGAACGTCTAGGCATCTTCCTGTGCCATCTTCACAACCTTCTCCACTTCAGGATAGTTCACCTCAGAATGAGTTGCAGTATCATGCAGCCTGCACCAGTTAGTCATAAAATTGAGGTCAGCCACATTTGCAGTATGTGGCCTGTCCTCCTTCTAGGACCAAATCCTGTTGAGGGTGCCAAATTGACCCACAACATGTAGGTAAGACAAAAGTAAAAATATCTCACCTCTCCTGAAAGAGACAATCAGTAATCAAACTAATCACCTCCCAAGGTCTTTGATGTTGGTTCACAACGTTGTTGTTTCACGAAGTGGTCAATATGGCTGTAATGTTCAAGGGGCCTGCTGGTTATATCCTCTATTATGATTTTGATAACCTTGGTTATGGAAGTTTTGGCCTTGATAATTCCTCTGGCTATGATTGTTGTTGTTCTGATAATTACCCTGATTATTATTATTCTGGTTAGGGTAATTACCTTGGTTCTAAGAGGGGTTCAGTTTAAGTTGGGCCATGTCATTTGTGACTTGAGACAAAGTTTTCTTTAGGGTCTCCACCTCATTTGTGAATTGAACTATCATTTCACTCTCAAAATTCTTAGCAACATGTGGCTAACCTACAGGATTTGGTATTCCAACTTGATTGTGATAACCATGTGGACTGTGATGAGCCTGTGATTGTTGAGAGAAGTCAGGAGCTCCATTGGCAAAGATTGGAATAGGAGATTGAGTCCGCAACTCAGACATAGGTCCATAATGGGAAGGAGGCATCCCTGGGATAGTATTGAATAAAGGGGTTGGATTAGGAGTCTGATACCCCATAGAAGGAAAACCTCCTCCCAAGTTCCCTTATTGAGAGCTAGTTTGTTGTTGCAGCTTGATGGCTAGATGATAAATTTTAGACAGAGAAACAATATCTGTCGGTAGATAAGTCCTTTGTAGGAACAAGCCAAGCAAAGGGTCTATAACTCTAAAATATGTCTGAATGGCACTATTCTTAGCAACTAGATAGGGGTCCTGCAATCTCCTATACATTCATTGGAACCTTATATTAAACAAGGGCAGTGATTCACATGGCTCCTTCCTAATGGTAGCAAATTGATGGAACAAAATGGCTGGATCCACATAAACTCTGAACTAATTGATGAAAGCATTCTCTAGATCCGTCCAGCTCAGAATAGAACCTTGTGGAAGATTTAGGTACCATTTGTACGCCATATCCCCTAAGGAATAAGGGAACAACCTAAAAACCACATCCTGGTGAGCTATCTGGGCTCTGGTACAAGCATCTTTAAAAGTGTGTATGTGCTCCTCAGCACTCCTTGATTCGCCATGAATGTATTTGGGACAAAATCTCTCAGGATTCTTAGGCATATCATGAAAGCCTCAAGGAATAGTCCCCAATGGAGAGGGATTATTCACAAAAAATTCCATTGGTGGCGGTGGTGGAGGTTGAGCCAACTATTGGATTAGCTAAACCAGCTATAATGGCAATTGAGGTGGATTCCGTGGTGGATTCGCGGGTATCAACTGGGGTATTGGTGAAAAGCCTGGTGGAGTGAGTGGAGTTGACAAGGGTGGTAGAATGGTTGTCCTATGAATCTTTTGTCTCATTGGGGTTTTGAGTTCTATCAAAGATGGTGGGTTTTTAGTTGATCGAAGAACTCTATGGGACCTCTCTGGTGAGAAAGACCCAATGTTATCCAATTTTCTCTTCTGGCCCTCCCTCTAGCGCCAAATCCTGTTGAGGGTGCCAAATTGACCCACAACATGTAGGTAAGACAAAAGTAAAAATATCTGACCTCTCCTGAAAGAGACAATCAATAATCAAACTAATCACCTCCCAAGGTCTTTGATGTTGGTTCACAACATTGCTGTTTTACGAAGTGGTCAATATGGCTGTAATGTTCAAGGGGCCTGCTGGTTTTGAGCTTCTAGATTGTTACAAGACCAAACATATATCTAAACCTACTTTAACCAGGGGTTTTAAAGAAATAGAAAAAGATAGATCAAGGTTTTTGAATTGAAAAGAATGGTGATTCATTCAACTAATCAAACTTGTTACCTTCCAAGGAATTCCTAAACTAGAATTGCAGAATAAAATTAACTTGTAATTGAGACAAAGTTTCATTCATTCATAGTGCAAAATTTAATAGTAGATTGCAAATCACCATTAAAAAAAAACATAAGATAAAATTTCATTCCTTGAAAGCTTTTCAAATCAAATGATTAACCCAAAATGAATACCATTTTGGAGCATAATATAAAGTAGGTTTAAATCTGGCTTCTCCTACTGTCAATGAAACAGATAAGCAACATTTACAAATCTAGCAAGATCACCAGTGTATAGAAAACCCATGTCTTTAAATCATCTCCATCTATGCTAAGAAAATCAAGAAGATACATCACCTCCTCTTACTGGCGAACTATAAAAAATGTCTTACTTCAAAACCCTAGCTTGCTTCTTTCTAACCTTTTCTAACTCGTCTTCACCTTTCTTAACTTTCTAACAAAACATAAATAGCAAGAATCATGCAAGATAGATCAACACAATGAATTCACCAAGAACACAATGTCTTCAGTTGTATCAAATCCCCAAAGATAGCAACAATTCGAGTCTTTTGTGTTACAACGACTGCTCAGAATAACTTCTAACTCCTACTCTACTTCTTGAGTTTCTTTACCCTCTAACCCTTCTAAAACTTTCTAACAACTTTCTAACCCTTACAAAAGAGGCAAAACACCATATTTATAAAACGTGTCAGATGCGTCGGCCCAATTTAGGGTTTTACAATATGTCGGTTATAGAGCAAGTCAACCCTAGAAGAGTTTGAAACAAAGTCAAATGTGCATTAAATGCAAGGTCACTGACCATATCGACCCAAGATCTGCCACATAATTCAGACCAAAACGCGTGAAGAAGAGGCAAAGCGAAATGATGAGGAAGCACGACCTTTGATGCAACTTTGCATTAACTGCTTCCCCCACATCGCCCATACCTTGCTCCATTCTAGCCTTTGTCATCAAGAACATCTTGTGCAATCCATTCGCAAGTGGCATAGGCAAAACCCTAGTTCGCTATTCAATGGTATTAATACTATTCTTCAGATCCGTCCCATTGCATTGTCCCAGTCTCTCTTGCTGGATTGATATTCATTAATGACCACACTCTAGGCTGCTGTGGCATCCAGCTGGTGCCCAACTATTGTATCCCATGATATCCTTAGTCATTCGCAATAGGGTGTTCATATTCGGGTCTGAAACCTTGAACTAGACTGATGCAATCTTGCCCCCAAGAATCCAACTCTTTTCATCCAGCCTCATTCTTCTTTCTACTTCAGAGATGGAGGATCCCTTTGAGTCTCTCTTAGCCTTTCTAGTCGCTGCCTTGCTAGACTTAGCTTGCATTCATCAAACACCGATGTGAGAACCCAATTTTTGACAACATTTCATCAAAGTGTTAGCTCAAAATCATGATAAAACCATTAAATCAACCCTTAAGCACCAAAACTAAGAAGTTCAAGATTTTGAGCTAACTGGGGAAAACCAGTCTGGGAGGAATTTCAGAAAATTTTGAACCAGGCAGATTCTCCTGATGAGGTACCAACATCAACAATAGATTATTAAAATGAATGCAAGCAGCATAATCACTGTGCAATTTACCAAATTAAAGCATGGAAACATAAGAATTTATCATTAGAATCATCCACCTCACCAAATTTCCCCGTTCCACAGCGCCTCCCAGAAAATCCAGAAAAACCCGACCGAACCAGATTTTCGCGGATGACCCAAAACTAAGGACACTAGCACATTTATGCGAATTGAAGGAATTTGGGAAAATTTGACTAGACAGGAAAATCCTGATGTCAACAAAAAACTGGAAAACCATCAGCGACTTCACTCAAACTGACCAAAGGTCACAAATTTGAGGACCCTAGGCATGGAAAATTGTTTAACACAAGCCTCCTAGAGATCTTCTTCAAATCCTAGGCTCAATTGGAAGGAAATCAAGATGAAATGGTGATGCCCTAGGCATGAAACCCTAGATTTTAACCATGAACACATAAGGCAAGCCATGAAATGCCCAAACACACATGAATTCAAACCCCAAGGAAGACCAAAATGTTTTAAAGCACAACAAGATGAACATCTCAACTCATGAGAATGCAAATGATAAAACAAAATGGCATAAAGCTTCAAAAATTGACCAAATTCAGAAACCCAACAACCAAACGGAAATCCGAAAAAATCTGACCCATGTAGAATTCCACGAAGGCCAGAAATCTCTGAACTATAGTGCAAAATAGGCCGAGCTAGAATTCGAGCGCAATCCGGGAAAATCTGACTAGGCAGGAAAATCCTGAACTGGCTTAAAAACCCAAACAACAGCATTGAAACTGGAGTTTGAAAGAAAACTGGGAAAATCCGAACGAACCGAAAAATCCCGAACCAGGGTAAAAGCCCGAACTTCACCCAAAACATAAGATTTTCAATATGCAACTTGGGGAAAACACTTGGGCATGTAAGATAAACATATTAAGCACATGCTAAGGCAAAGCAAAACCTCAAAATTGAAAGGGGCAAAACACTAAGAGTGAAAGCAAAAGAGGGTCCCATTTTAATCAACTTTAAAATGGGGTGGTTATGCAAGGCATAACAGACCTACCTTGTACAAAAAATTAATCACTCAAGGGAACGAACCAACCAGTAACACGCTAAAGCCAAGCGCATTTCCAGCCAATATATAAGTGTGGATATTGGAACAAAGGCTAGTATCATGAGGTTGGTTCCGACAAGAAGGGAATCAATGGTCTCTTTCTGCATGGATCAATCCCCATGAACAAAAAGTCCTTACTAAAACCCTTGTTGTGGTTTGGCCAAAACCTTTATCTATTTTTTGGTGAAGCAATGGTTGTTGCGAAGGCATCCAAATTGTCACAATTTTTAGTAGAGATGAAAAATATGCCATGGGAGATTCATGGTTGATGCTTGGATGACTTGAGAAGTGAGTGTCATGGAGGGGAGCTAGTGGGGTCAAGCATCTAGTCATCCATTAAGAATAAGTGTGGTTGGGGTGAAACCCACATGGAATCCAAAAGAATACAGTCTTTCACAACCTTAGGAGTGTACATTACTTGATGTGTCTTTATCCAAGTTTTTTCAAAACAAACAAAATGTCACATATTGAAAGTGAAAACCTTGATTTAAAATTTCATTTATTGAAACAACCAAGTCTCCCATTGAAAAATCAGGAAAAACAAGCAAATTTTCAAAGAAACTTAAGAAAACCAAGTCTGAATCTATTTTGGCGCCTTTGGTCTCTGTTTTGGCACCTTTTTCTCATTCTGTGGTGCCTTTTGCGCACTCTATGGTGCCTTTTGTCTCTATTTTGGAACCTTTTGCAGAACACAAAACAATGACATAGGTTCATTTCTTGCCTGATAGTCAGTCTCATCTTGGGAATCCTCAAAAGTATTCAACCATTCCTTAGGTAAAACAGAGTCTGAATATGTGTGTTACCAAATGATTTCACGAAAGATTAAAATTTGGAAACCAAAGTCCAAACATCTTAGTCCAAAAGAATGTCAAAAACATCTATCAACACTTTACGACTTTAGAGAGAGGTTGACCTTCAATTTCTACAAAAGAGCTTGCAAGAACAATCTCGAATTATACGTCTTTTACTATTGTCAAAATCCAAGACTTTTCCAAAGATTTGACTACCTCGTTTAGGAAGAACATTTATCGCCGGTTTCACAGTTTGAACCAAAATTTCAGTCCAAAATCATTCCTTAGGTACCTTAGAATCTAGACTTGTTAAAATTGACATCTACAAGTGGAATTTTCCAACCTAAACCAAGATCTAACATCACAAAGTACCAACATCATCAAATTTATCACACCTTTGATTATTAGGCATAGTTTCATTATCAAGATTTATCATCCTCTCATCACGAAATGAAGTTACATAGTCAAATCAAACTTAGTATCATTAGGATTTGTCATTCTATTTAACTTAGTTGTAATCCTTGGTACTTTTACAAAACCTAGATCAAAGTTTAGTCTAAACTATAACACTTGTATGCCCGTTCAAACAAGGTTACAAAAACAAAAGCTGAAGGAAAAAGGACTTGAAAATCAAAACATCGAAACTCCAACCATTGAAACTTCAAACATTGAAATCCAAACCATTGAAACTCTGATCATTGAGACTCAAAACATTGAAGCTCAAAATAGTGAAACACAAAACACCATGGCAGAGGCTGAAGAAATCCTTTTCATGGACTCAACAACACTGACGGTGAAGAAATAACAGAAGAAGATATCCAACATGCTGAACAAGACCCCAATTTCCACAAGTGTTTAGAAAATATTTTTGAAAGAAATGGGGAAAAATACCTCCTTATGCTAGCCAAACAAGGTGCCAAATTACTAGAAGACTTCAATGTGAATCAATTGAAAGCACCTCCTAAAAAGCCTGAAACAGAACATGTGGTTTCCCTAACTCACCAAATGAAAAACCTGCAACAAAAATATGGGATATGCAAAGGGAAACAACCACAAAAGATATTTTTTTTAGACATCTATTCTTATCCATCTTACAAAAATATGGACATGATAACTTCTCCACCAACAACTACATCATCCAAGTTCAATTTCTTTGAATTCTTGAAAAATTTAAATGAGAAACCCAAATCAAAGTCTTCAAACATAAAGGCTATTGAACAATCTTACCATGAAATGCATCTATCTTCATCTCCCACAAGCCAAAATAAACCTCAGGATTCTTTCACCCAAGTTAACAATTCCATCCAACCACCTTCTTCTATCATATCTTCTATATCCAATGATTCATGTCAATCTCTGAGTCTAAACCATGCTGTCATAGACTCCTCTACACCTCAAGATCAAAAAATTCTTTCCACTTCATCCAATGATACCAAAATTCCACAAGTTCTTCCAATCTTTGACCAAGATCCCATCTCTCAAGAATTTTATGATGATCCCATCCTCTCACTTTTCATCCACAAGGATTCCCTTCCATCTCAAGAAAAAAGTATCCTTCCAATTCCTTCTTCCATCCCATCTAATGAATCGATACCATCTCAAGATTCCATTGCATCCCAGGAGCATGATAATTCTTCGATCCTATCTAGTGATGTCCCACCACCCGATGATCAAGATATGATTTCTAGAAAATCTCATGACTCCCTTCCTAATCAAGATCAAGATATGCTTCCATATGAGGATATCCCTTCATTTCATGAGGATGTTCATCCTTCTCAAGATCAAGATATGCCTTTCATACCACTTCACGATGATTTCGTATCTAGTAAAGAGCAAGCTACTCCATCTCCTACATCTCGTGATCCTTTTCCAAGTCAAGATCAAAGTACCCCATCATCCCCATGCCAAGATCCTATCACACCTAGTCAAGCTATCGATGAGCCACACACCTATAAATTGGGATCCTCCACCTTCATTTGCTCTGGTTTACTTTCAACACCCATCCTTTCATCCATATCATATCATCCCCAAAATGGACTTGCATCTTGTTTCACAAGAAAAACATATCCCATTGATAAATGAATGTGTCAAAGTATGAACTACAATGGAAAAGGATTAGGCCTTCATGAACAAGGTATCCTAGAACCCCTTTCTATCCAACAAAATCCATATTTTCACAATTTTGGTTATACACCTAAGTATCCTAGTCCTTCAAATCATCCATCTATCTTAGGTCCTCAAACTAATCGACCAAACCTTTCATCTATCCTAGGTCCTCATCCTAGTCCATCAAACCTTCCATCTATCCTAGGTCCATATCCTATTCCTCAAGAACAACAAAGGCACACATCCTTGATGCCCTTTCAAATTTCTACCTACACTTACTCATCCATAATACCTCCATACCATTCATCTCAATTCACCCCTCCCATTGCTCTTGGAAGCAATTTGGGTGCCAAATGTCAAAAGCTTCCATATCAAAGTCCACATGTGTTAAAGGATCAACATGTCTCCTCGAAGAGGCATGCAAAAATGAAAGAAAATTTGATCCAAAATCAAAGGAAAAATAAAAAAGGCCACAAAGGCCCATCAAAGCAAAAGGAAATTTTCAAAGACCACAAAGGTCCATAAATCAAAAGATTTTCAGAAGGCCACAAAGGCCCATCAAAGCAAAAAGAAAAACTTCCAAGACCACAAAGGCCCACAAAGAAAAAAGGAAAATTTCAAAGGCCACAAAGGCCCAACAAAGCAAAAAGGAAATTTTCAAAGACCACAAAGGTCCATAAATCAAAAGAAAATTTCAAAAGGCCACAGAGGCCCATCAAAGCAAAAAGAAAAATTTCCAAGGCCACAAAGGCCCAGAAAGCAAAAAGAAAAATCTCAAAGGCCACAAGGGCCCACAAAGCAAAAATCAAAGTCAAAAGTCGTGTGGATTCCTAAAAGTCTCATAGAAGCAATAAAATCCAATTTGGCATCCAAATCTACTAATCCAAAAGTTTCCTCCAATCTTCCATCTAAAAACCTATCACCTTCCAAATCCATTTTTCCTCCATCACTCCCCCACCCTTGAAGGTGTGTGTCAATGGTGAGCTTGTCATTCCTTCCATCTATCCATCAACAAGCCTTCCCACCTCCTATACATTAACCAACATTCATCCCCCATTTTTCTCCTTTAACCCAAACCTTTGGATAAGTCCTTAGTTATTCCATCATACCTTTGATAGGCCAACATTTATGAGTGTAATCACCATTTCCATGGTTTATTAGAGATATATTTGGTTGTGAAACTTGATGCTTAAGTCCTTCTTCCATCTTCCTATCATGCATATATTATCCTCCACATTCCTACCTTTGATCTCAAAAAGGTTAAGGATATTCTTGAACATCATATATCTTATCCTATACAATCTATCCATATCTTCCATACCATATCCTTCGCCTTATGCATATCTCATCATTCTTTCTAAATATATCCTTTCTTACCTTCCTTGGTCTTGATGAGGAATAGGGGAAAAGTACTTGGGCCTTGTGTCTGTATCTTATCTAGTTGATCTTGATCATCCCATTCATTGTCCTTATCCTTGCATTCTTCCATTCCATATATCCTAGCTTATCAAAATCCATGTCATCATGTCCCTTTGCAAACTTGAATCTTATCATGCAAATCATATTTGAGCCTAGTTGTAAAACATTATCCAATCCTCATATCTTTTGTCAATCAATCTTATCGTACTTAGAGGAAATTAGTGATCCTAAGTACTTATCATCATTATGCCTTATGGAATCAATCATTCCTGGCATCCTAATCAATCAGCCATTATCATCTTTCGACAAGAGATATATTGCTTGTGTGACATGTTTTGCAGTGAATCTTTCATTTTGATAATCGTTTATCAATGGTTTTCATTACCTCTATTGTGGGGCATCTTGTTCCTTTAATTAGTCATATCATATCATTTCATCTTTAATATCCTGAGAAAATCCAAAAAAAAAAAGAAAAAAGGGAAAAATACAAAAATAAAAAATAAAAAAATTGAATAGATAAAAAAAAATCATAAAATTTGAAAAAGTGCAATAAAAACAAGTAGTGAAAACTTGGCAATAGGCACTATTTGTGATAGGTTAGCTTTTCCATCTATTTGAGCATGTTGACCATTCGCTTTCGCTATTCACTTTCACCATCCATCCGCTTATCCTTTGAAAGCTCCATGTACATTTTTTTTCATCATGGTCATGTCTCATCCTAGACTGGGGGAAAAATCTTGAACTCAATGGGGGCAATAAACTTTGAGCTTGAACCAACGTACACAAAGCGGGAAGACAAACACAACAAAAACAATGATTAAAATGCAATCCAATATTGAACACCAATCACTATTAGAAACACATCAAATGTCCATATCCTATCAAAATCTAAAAATAGGTCAAAAGCTAGTCAAAAAGTAAAAAATAGAGTCGTCTTGTCGAACTACATTGTCTTTGAGCTTGAACATAGGCAAGGCTAATCTTTAATCAACCCCTGAGACACCCTAGGTCAAGTTCTTTAGCGGTCTGTTATAATTAGTTGTCATCTCTTGTCTATTCATATCTTGGTCTTGTTAATTGGTTGAGTCAATCGAACTACGTGGTATTTGTGTGTATAATGTAGGAAAGGATAATCTTTGATCAGCCCCCGAGGCCCCTAGGATAGGTCTTTAGGTTAGGTTCTTGGTCAAAATCTCATAAAACACCTAAGAATTAGAAAATCAAGAAAATCCCAAAAACATCAAAAAATTGAACATAAAATCAATTCAAAAGGATGATGCTCTTCTGAATCATGGGTTATCACATTAAATACAAATGTTCAATTGTTGTACTTTGAGTTTTGTTATTATATCTTTGGAGCCCCTTGATGATGTACTGAACTAGAGGAGCTAGGAACGAGTATGATTTTTCTTTGTCTGCTTTCTATGTGTTGATCATTATTACTGTGCAAATTGTTGTGAGATGTGCTTTACAAAGTATCACTAATGAAATTCTAAATTTTCATAGGAAGATAGTTAACTCTTGTCTTTTTATGCAAATGATACTCAGGTCATCTCGGTTTAATTATACTTAGATGCTTGTGTTAACTTGCACTATCAAACATCATGGAAGTAGTACTCAGGTCATCATGGTCTAAATATACCATTGATGCTTGTACTCACTTTCAACATTTAAAGGCCCAATGATGACAAAAATCATGACAAATTGGCTATTATGAATGACAACTTTTGCATACGAGATTTGCATGGTTAGAATAGATTGCATCCATGTTAGTTTGCATCTGTATTTATGGCATTTCCAAAGCTGCAACAATGATGTTATCTCTTGCATTAAGGGATTGAGTACACTTGACATTACCAAAAACACATCATTTTCATATAGTTACACATCACTTGCATTATCATCAATTAGAAAACATTCTCATTTAGATGCATATCACTTGCATTAGAAAACATTATAACATCATTCATCCATCCATGCATCACATCATAAAATTTGCATTAGAAAACACAAAAATATGTGCATTGCATCTCATAATCAAAATCATTTCATTTAGTGGCATTAAGGAAGTGGTTCACTAAGCTTAAATGAGTGAGTCTCTTTAGATTTCCAAAAGAATTGAGAAATATGTCAGGTTTTGTGAAGCTTAATGTAACAAAGAATCAACTGATGACAACCTTCCCACAACTCTTGGAAGGTGGATAGATTCACTCATTTAAGCTTAAGACCCTAGAACACAATCATATGCATCATCATTTGCATCACATAATCATCATTCATCCTTACAAAACATCACACATCATTTGCATAGCATCCATACATATTCAACATAATCATCACATGGAACATCTTACATCATTTGCATAATGAAATCCATCATCCATAAAGCATAAAAAATCATCATTGCATACATCACATATAAACATCACCTAAACACCAACATAAATATGCATCATCATGTGATCATTTCATATAAACATTTGTTCATTACATCATTTATTTGCATTAGAAAAGAACAAAAATATTAAATGCGTCACATATCATTGGCATAATAAAATCCATCACATACATCATATGGACATCATTCATAAAGCAGCATAGACTCATAACACATCAGTTGCCTCATCATTTGCATCCATAACATATCATAACATCAGGATCATCATCATAACATGGAAATTAAATGCATCATAGACATCTATCATCATATCAACACATAGATCATAATCATTGTTGCATATCAGATAACCTCAAAAATCATAATGTCAAAGTGTATGAGGACAACCTAAAGTATGACGAGATACATCAATATAAAAAATGACACTGAATTGTAAAGTATGAACACAACAAGTACATGATCAATGTCACAATAGTGTATACATCATGTTCAAAGTAAATCAAAAGATGCTATGTCGAGCTCCCCGCAGATGGTGCTGGCATCACGGAATCAATACCTTCACCTGATGGACCTGCACCAAGATCTCTCCTATCTCTAGACAATGGCTGTGTAACACCCATGCTAATAGTTTGAGACTGGGATTTTCTAGATCGAGACAGTATAAAGCTCTCTCGTTACTCAGAAGGAACCAACTCATGATATTTACCCTTGTAAAACTGCAACTCCTGAGTAGTGTGTCGAATCTCTCTAAGGAACTCTACTGTACCCGTAGCCGCTGTAGCCTACTATAATCTCTTGCTAATGGCCTCGACCTGCTCTTCTTGATGTGTCAAGGCATCCCTCTCTACAGTAAGTATGACAACCTGTGCCTGTACCTACTGTATCTATTGCCTGTTTGCACCTCTCTCAACCATCAGTGTATGAACCTGTGCCTATACCTGCTACCTATCTGCATCTCTCTTAGTCATCAGTCCCTCAAACTGTGCCCGGGCCTGCACTAACTCACCCTAAAAAGTCTAAACCTGTGCCTAAAATGCCTCTATCTGTGCTTGCTGTTGATGAGAAGGGACTCCAATCCGAATCCTAGGAATCACTGCCTGAGGTACGATAATACTCCTCCTGCGTCTAGGAACTACAAAATCTAGAAAGGGACTACCAACTGCACCTAATGGCCCTACACTTGAACCACCACCACCATCATAACCACCACCCCCACCACCACCCTTAGCACCCTCATCATCCCCTCCATCACCAATATCACCCTCCTCCTCTCCATCCCCCCTCTGTCTCAGTGCCCTATTATCATCATCAACTGGTGGAATTGGATCATCAGGACTAGATAACCTCGAAAAAGGATGTGTGTAGAAAAACTCAGAATAATCCTCTGTCATCCCTGCATCTCCCACCTATGGAACATAATCCCATACACATGAACCACTGTAGTTGAACACATAGGGTCTACCTGCTGGCCGCTGTCTATCTCCCAATGGTCGAGTGATCACTATATGCTCCCATGCCCATGTCTGCAATAGTGTAATTCCAAAAGAGAGACTCATCGCCCCACAATACACAACCTAGTGCAAATCATGATACAAATAGGCTAACATACATGAACCCCATGCATATTTGGTCCCTTGCAATGTCATACGCTCCAATACTCAGCCCCAACCCACTGAAAAATCCCTTTGACCTACGGTAAGGACAAAGGAATCCACCAAAAAACCCAGAAAGAACACATGGTAGAGGATCATATCTCCCAACCATCTCCTGCCAAGGGACCTAATGGCCTGAAACATGACCATGTCAAAAAATTCTATGCAAGGAATCAGTCCCACCCTACTCTACTCTGTCATACACAACTACCTCACCCATCACTGTAATCCACAAGATCTGATAAAAATCCTCAGGAGTAACTGTCATCTCCCCAGTCGCCAGATGAAAGGTATTGTGGTCACTATGCGACCTCTCCTTTAGAGCAGTTATCGAACCCCTATTAATCCTATACTGAGGTATATCAATCATGGATGTCAACCCATAATGAGCAATAATATCCAAATCTGCTTGAGTCAACTGCTGAACCATCTCCCATGTCTTTAGGAAACATTCCCGAGATTGGAGCACATCAAAGTCCTCCTAATCATATTATGGAAAAAAAATCAACATTACATCAATCAATCTATCAAATTTAGCCTTAACACAATGTTCAATCAAGATCATCATTCAATCAAATCATGTTCAATCATGTTCACCTATCAATCAAATTAGGTCCAATTGAGTCCACCAAATCAACCAATCAAGACAATTATCAGTCCTATCATCGATCCTCACCTATCATGAGGTTGATACATTAATGAATCCTATCGTCGATCCTCACCTATTATGAGGTTGATACATCAGTGAATCCTATTGTCGATCCTCACCTATCATGAGGTCGATACATCAGTGAATCCTATCGTCGATCCTCACCTATCATGAGGTTAATACACTAGTGAATCCTATCATCAATCCTCACCTATCATGAGGTCGATACATTAGTCAATCCTACCATCGATCCTCACCTATCATGAGGTCAATACATCATCAATCCTATTGTCGATCCTCACCTATCAGGAGGTTGATACATCATCAATCCTACCATCGATCCTCACCTATCATGAGGTCGATACATCAGTGAATCCTTCTGTGTGTGTGTGAAATGTGCAAAGTTAGTATCAACACAAACCTTAATGAAACAATTTATATTGAAAGATTCAAAGCAAAGTAAACTATTCTAAGTTGCAATAAAGATAAATCTTCCAAGAACGTCTCATTGTCCTCTATTCTTAAATGATTCTTTTAAACCTTTTTGGCCCTTAGATTTCTATGTGCACAAAGGCTATTAGAATGACACTTAAGAAATGAGATTAGTATTCAACATGCAAGCCAACTATATGACTACATCAAACTATGTGCAAACAATGATGATGAATGCTATGATGAGTGAAGGATGATGTTGATGATAAATACACAAACGGTGGTGGATACTATGGTAGTGATCTATATGATTCTATGCATGATACTCCATATGATCAAATGCAAACTTAAAATGAACTAATATAAAATGCAACTATGATGCAAGATGGATGATGAAATGCAACTATGATGCAATATATTAATCTAAGATTTAAACATGATGCAAAGCATGATATAAAGACTATCTATAAGACTGCAAGAATTCTCCAAGCTCCAATGATAAACCTACATGATAGCTTTACTTCAAATGTGGATGCAAAATACAAGGCCCAAGGGTTGTATTTATAGCCTTTTCCAAGCATATAGTGAGGTGACAATAATCAACAGTCCAGATTCGAATAAGAAGAATGGATGGTGAGGATGAAGAGAGTCAAGATGTTGTCCCCTTGACCAAAGACAACATGCCATGTGTGTGGAAGAATCTCTTGACCAATGGGAAACATGCCATTTGGATGGAAGATTGAAGTGTGGGAAGAGAAGACCATGTGCTTCCAAAATTGGTGGAAGTGTGGGAGGAATAAGTCATGTGCTTTTTTGAAATGAGTTGAGGATAATTCTAATTAAAAATTAGAGTTATTTATTTTCATGTGACCTTGATGAGGTGGCACAAATAGTTGTAGAAATGTGCTCTAATTCCTAATTGGATTTAGTGAAGTTTAATTAAATAAAAAAAGTTTAGGGAACTTTGTTAATTTAATTAATTTAGAAGAAAGTGTTTTAGATTTTGGAGAATTAGAGAAGGGTTTACAATATAAATAAATTAAGAATTTATTTATACGTAGTCGGAATATTAATCAAATAAATAGTATTTAATTAATAAAAGGTGATGACCATTTTTAGGTGCATACATTTTTCCCCTCTTTGAAGTAATGTGTTTACACATGCTTCAAAGAAAAATCTGATACCAATGCTCATAACAGTCTTTGATGCCCCAGATGATGCCCCAAATGTTGATTTTCAGGTACTGCCAGTTATATGCCCCCTCGAGAGATAAATTGGTAAAATGTGTATTTTTGATGTTTTGTCGAGGATTCGACGATTATGTGATGATGTTGCAGTGATGTGATGATGATCCAATGTTAAAACAATGATACTTTGATATTAGACATGATTTATCTCTCGAAAAAGAAGATTGCGCCTGTCAGATTGATTAATTGATGCCTTATGTTGCCTCCTTGTGTTTGATGTTTGATGATCGCATTCAATCGATTGATTTGATGATGTTGATGTGATATTTGATGATTGACCTCATGATAGGTGAGGTTCAATGATAGATTGATGATTGTGATGCAGAGCAAAGGTTCACAACATCCAACCTAGTTCATGAAATAGAATACTCTTTCTTTGAGGCAATTTCAACTACTCATTCTTGAGAAATAAGGCTCCAAATAGGTCCATATAACAAAGCATGTGCCCTCAAATCAACTCCAAAATCACAAATAACTAGGGGAAGCATTGAAACAAATCATAAAACTATCAAATCAATCATCTTTCTCAAGAAAATCATCTATTAAAGCAGAAAATACAAAAACCCATACTCAAGGCTTGAACTAAGCCCCATTCAAGGAGGGTTTGTAGAAAGTATGATTTCCAAACCTCATTCAAACTTGTCTCACCTTCAATAATTCTGGAATATGTTTGCACAAACTCAAAAAATCATCAAAAATTATTGTCCCAAAAGATTTCTCACTTTTCCACCCTTGAACCACTCAAATTCACCCAAAACATGCAATTTTAGCAACTAGGGTAGTCTAGGGTATCAGCAAAAACATATAAAACCTTATTAAAATTATCCAAAACCTTTAATATAGTAATAATACCTCAAAATGAATCATTTCAAAAAGTTTTAGAAGTTTCCACTATACAAATTAGAAGAAATCACATTTTTTTGTATGCAACCCCAAAAACCCTATGTTCAGAACAGTTTTTAGGAAAGGACTTGTTTGACCCCTTAAATGGCATTGTAAAAATTACTGGTAAAAATAAAGTTTTTCCACCACATCAAGATCTTTCCATCTATCCAAGTTTTAGGTCCCTACATGTCTGTACTAACATGTTTTCTGACTGCAATTTTTGAAAAACATTTTCTGAACTGGCTGCCTTCACAAAAATCATCATAACTTCCTTATTACTCCATGAAAATGAGTGAGATTTGAACCAATGGAAATATTATTCAGTAACCTACACCATAAAACTACTTTTATAAGGTTTCCAGGGCGTACTAGGCCGTACAAGGCCTAGAAACAGGGAGAAAACTGTTAGAACTTCAAAACAGGGTATTGAAATTGACAAAATTGATTCCAACTTACATTGCCTTCCTTTGGCTCGCCTCTCCAAGACTTAAATAGATGATTAAAACATAAAGAATGACTTAACCTTCATTTCCAACTAATTAAGTACCCTGTACAACCAAGTGAGCCTTCATATTCTTGCTTTTGTTCACATTTTGAACTTTTGCAATTTTACATGTTTTGCAACTTTTTGCAAAAAATTGACTCAACCAACCCCTTAGTGACTTTAAATACATTAAAATATAACTACCCAAGACCTTTTACAATGATTTTACGTAAATTTTACATTCAAAGATTCAATTTTTGAAATTTAGCCTTTGAAGGCATTTGTGAGCAAGGTTCTCTTGCACCAGATTGACCTCATGATAGGCGAGGATCAATGATAGTTTGATTGATTGATAGACCTCATGATAGGAGAGGTGCATTTATTGATAAACCTCATGATAGGCGAGGTTGGATTGATTGATGAACCTCATGATAGGCGAGGTTGAATTGATTGATGAACCTCATGATAGGTGAGGTTGAATTGATTGATGAACCTCATGATAGGCGAGGTGCATTGATTGATGAATCTCATGATAGGTGAGGTTGAATTGATTGATTGATGAGCCTCATGATAGACAAGTTTGATTTTATTGATGAACCTCATGATAGACGAGGTTGAATTGATTGATGAACCTCATGATAGGTGAGGTTGAATTGATTGACGAACCTCATGATAGGCGAGGTTGGATTGATTGATAAGATTGCTGATTTGCGATATGTTATGATCATAGGAGGATTTCTACATCTGGTGCAAGCGGATTTAGATTTAATTGGGCGATGTGGTTTGACCTCTTTGACTGATTGATATGCCCCAGTATAGGATTGATTAATGTACTGAGACTTGATGATGTACTGATACTTGATGTATTCACTTATTCAGTTAGAGATTTTGTGATTCCTGCCACTTTGACGTATCTCTCCATGTTTGGATATCATTGTACACTTGACATTATGATTTTTGAGGTTATATGATATGCAATGATGATTATGATCTATGTGTCTATATGATTTATGTGATGATCATTATGATAATGATGGATGCATTTACTTTCTATGTTATGATGCTATGTAATGTTCTACATGATGATGAAATGATATATTATGGGTGCAAATGATGATGCAACTGATGTGTTATGATTCTATGATGCTTTATGAATGATGCCTATATGATGTATGTGATGGATTTTATTATGCCAATGATATGTGATGCATTTTATGTTTTTGTTCTTTTCTAATGCAAATAAATGATGTAATGGATGAATGAATATGTATATGAGATGATCACGTGATGATGCATATTTCTATTGATGTTTATTCATGATATTATGATTTGATATGCTTTATGGATGATGGATTTGATTATGAAAATGATGTATGATGTTTCATGAGATGATTATGTTGAATATGTATGGATGCGATGCAAATGATGTGTGATGTTTTGTGCAAATTATTATGTAGATGATTGTGTTCTAGGGTCTTAAGCTTAAATGAGTGAATTTATCAACCTTCCAAGAGTTGTGGGAAGGTTGTTGTCAATTGATTCTTTGTTTCATTAAGCTTCACAAAACCTGACATATTTCACAATTCTTTTGGAAATCTGAAGAGACTCACTCATTTAAGCTTAGTGAACCACTTCCCTACTGCCACTAAATGAAATGATTTTGATTATGTAAATGAGATGCAATGGATGTTGTTTTGTGTTTTCCAATGCAAATATTATGATGTGATGCATGGATTGATGAATGATGTTGTAATGTTTTCCGATGCAAGTGATATGCAACTAAATGAGAATGTTTTCTAATTGATGTGTTTTTGGAAATGTCAAGTGTACTCAATCCCTTAATGCAAGAGATAACATCATTGTTGCAGCTTTGGAAATCCCATAATGCAAACTAATGAAAACTAACATGGATGCAGTCTACTCTAAACATGCAGATCTCGTATGCAAAAGTTGTCATTCGTAACAACCGATTTGTCATGCTTTTTTATCATCATTGGGCCTTTAAAATGTTGAAAGTGAGTACTGTTGTCACCTAGAATTGCACCCTGTGCAAAGTTTACAAGAAACTAAGCATTCTAGAGCAACATGGGATCACTCCAAGGCTATGGGTCACCTATGATTGAAGTGAACCTCTGGAGAAGGCCGGATTCCTTTGGGTATCACTTAAACTATTGCTTCTTTGAGAGAAAAGAGGAAAAAGATGCATAAATTAAAAGACTACACTAGGGTGATACACCGAATTGATGAGAAATCATGAAATGAACACAAGAAGAACATACACTTGAAAGCCTAATTGCTATTCTCAGAGCAACTTCTTTCAGACTTAATGCTTTAGTCCTAATAGTTTTGGCCCACACATACACCTTGGGAAGGAAAGATCAATTTCACAACCTTGAGATACAAATGTAGAAATGTGAAAACACGGCTATAGACTTGCATGTGCAAAAGAAATATACAAAAATGGGAATCAATACCAATATGAACATGAAATTTCAAGGTAAACTCCGTGTTGTATTCAGGATTCTAGTTGAGTTATAGAAAACATACACTGACTGAGAAAGGATTGATTGAAAATCACTAACTCTTCAGAGTGTGTCCTCAGAACTATTTACAAAAAAGGAAAAAAATGCCTTATAGACAAACGGATATCGGCCCATTAGGGCTTACAAAAATATCCCAGCTTAGGAAAAGACCTAACCCAGATCTTTTGATCAAAATTAATGCTGAAGCCCCTGCGTGTCCCTGTTGTTGGTGTCGGTGTGAAAAACCGCTCCTGGAGAAGCCTTCTCCTAATCTTTTGTAGCATTAATTCTTCTGATCCATCATGTCTAGCTATCGAGTCCCTCATTGAAGAGCCGCATTGAATGTCCCCTGAGCTCAGAACAGATATATGTTGTATTCATGTTGCATTCATCCTGCGTTGGCATTCCACGTTCTAATCAGACTACCACGGTTCGCCTTAGATCCCTTTGGTTAGTCGAGCACCCTCCATGTGGGCCCTGCAACTAGTCAAAAATACCTTTGAATGGAAAAGCATCTCGGTAAGACACTAAAAGTGTCTTGCTGATGCGATCAAGTGTCTCTGCAGTTTTAGAAGTCACGTTGATACCAGAAACCATCGATAAGACAAACAGATTCGGTTAGAAGTCCTAGCGAGGACCATGAGTCACACTGATATCCTTCTCATTTGGTACATCTGTCGCTATCGGCTAGACATCACTCTGTCGAGAAGAGGTTGTGCCAAAGGCACTTCACATTTGGTGAGCACATGCCTCATTTCACTTCGGCAAGAATCCTAGCGAGACCCCCTTGTAGTTGACGTGCCCCCTTGTGTCGCCAAGACATTACGTAGAACTCCACCTCCTCCTGGCGAATTCCTTTTTGTTTTGAAGGCTTCGCTGCTCGGCAAGACTCCCGTTGAGGTATGAACCCTCAGTCAACTTCCTTGCTCTTGATCTAACTCCCACCAGTTGGGAAGAAGTCTTCTCGAGCTCCTTGTGCTACGTCGAAGGCTCCTCTATTGTCAGTGAGACCCCACCTTATCGTCGGGACATCTCGGTGAAAGTTTCGTTACACCGAGGGCTTTTTGAGTTGGGGTGACATTTTCGTCTCGACAAGACATTTCATCAAGAACCTTTCCTTGGCCGAAACTACTTTTTCCATTTTGGAGGCTCCACTGCTCGGTGAGACTCTTGTCGATAACACCCCTTATACCGCCAGGACCTCCCATTGTCGGCATGACCTCCAGGCGACATCATCAGTTGGCGAGCCCTTCATGTTTTGGTGGGGTCTCCTTATAGTCAGCAAGACCATCTCTATTCATCGAGACTCTATATCGAGCTCTATGACTCTTGCCGAGTTCCATTTCGTTTGCCTTTGTTGAGACTCTCTCCGAACTCCTGCATTCTTTCTGAGTTCTTCTCCCCCTTCGGCAAGACACTGAATGTCGACGAGACATTTGCTTTAGTGATTCCACCTTTCTTGTTAGGGAGACACTGAGCCTTCGACATGACCTCATGCTGAGCCAAAAAACCTTTGGTGAACTCTTTCCTTTGCGAGACATTTGTTGTCGGCGGGACATTTCGGCGAAGTCCCCTAGTTACACCAAGGTTCTTTGTGTCTACAGGACTCCTGCTGAAGACAGTTGCATCAAGGTCCATCCCTTCCTTTCAGTGAGACATTCATCCTCGCCAAGACCTCTCAGAAAAGTTCCAACTCTTTTGCCAAAAGCATCCCTCGCTTCGAGACTCTTCACACGTCGGTGAGAGATTGAATCTTCGCTGGGACTTCCCACCAAACGCTATAGGTCTCCCCGAAGCCCATGGTCGCCGAGAGTCTCAACGAATGATGATTGAATGGCCTATCAGCCAAGGAAATCCACGCGTTGAGAGGTCATACCGAACCCCTTTCGTTATAGCGATAGGCTCTGCAGGCTCGTTCAACATGACAGAAACTAGGTCTCAGTGACCTACTCAGGATGGAATAAAACAAATAGTCAGTCGGCCAGACAGTAGAAGAGTCTTGCCGAATTTTTCCTTAGATGATTTTTCATGTTGAATACTCCTAGGGTAGCTTCTCACACCGAGTTCCTCGTGACCTAGCAACATATGCAGAGTCCCTGCCCTTATGTGAATGTCCCACTTGCCTGTGAAGATCTGACATTTGATTACCTCGCCTGACTTAACTGTAGGTGAAATAGAGGCAACAAGTACAAGCATCAATGGTATATTTAGACTATGATGACCTAAGTACTACTTCCATGATGTTTGATAGTGCAAGTTAACACAAGAATCTAAGTATAATTAAATCAAGATGACTTGAGTATTGCTTGCATAAACAGGCAATAGTTAACCATTTTCCTATGCAAATTCAGAATGTCATCAGTGATACTTTGTAGCACACATCTCACAACAATTTGCACAGTAATAATGATCAACTCATAGACAACGAACAAAGAAAGATCATACTCCTTCCTGGCTCCTCTAGTTTGATACATCATCGAGGTGATCTAGAGATATGATAACAAAAATAAAAGCACAACAATTGAACATTTGTGTTTCACGTGATAAACCCATGATTCATAAGAGCATCATCCTTTTGATTTGATTTTCTGATGTTTTTGGGATTTTCTCAATTTTTTTAATTTTTAGGTGTTTTTTGAGATTTTGACCAAGAACCTAACCTAAAGACCTATCCTAGGGGCCTTAGGGGCTGATCAAAGATTAGCCTTGCCTACGTTATATACGCAGAGACCACATAGTTCAACTAACTCAACTAATTTATAGGACCAAGATATGAACAGACGAGAGATGACAACTAATTACAATGAACTGCTAAAGTACTTGACCTAGGGTGTCTCGGGGGCTGATCAAAGATTAGCCTCGCCTACGTTTAAGCTC
Source organism: Sequoia sempervirens (assembly GCA_007258455.2). Classification (NCBI taxonomy): domain Eukaryota; kingdom Viridiplantae; phylum Streptophyta; class Pinopsida; order Cupressales; family Cupressaceae; genus Sequoia; species Sequoia sempervirens. The sequence goes on along the minus strand of VDFB02128160.1, from coordinate 49,751 downwards.
AAAGAAAATGTAGTTCGACAAGATGACTTCGTTTTTTGACTGACTTTTGACATATTTTTGGATTTTGATATGATATGGATGTTTGATGTGCTTCTGATGGTGATTGATGTTCAATGTTGGGTTGCATTTTAATCATTGTTTTTTGGTTGTGTTTGTCTTCTAACTGTTTGTATGTTGGTTCAAGCTCAAAGTTTGTTTGCCCCCAGCGAGTTTAGGATTTTTCCCCTAGTCTAGGGTGAGACACGACCGTGATGCCAAGATATGTACATGGTGCTTTCAAAGGATAGGTAGGTGGATGGTGAAAGCGAATGGTCGACCTGCTCAAATAGATTGAAAAGCTAACTTATCACAAATAGCGCCTGTTGCCAGGTTCTCACTACTTGTTTTTATTGCACCTTTTTTAGATTTTATGATTTTTTTGATCTTTTTGATTTTTTGATTTTTTTGTAGTTTTCTCTTTTTCTAATTTTTTGTTGCTACCAAGATGCCTATTTTCTAGGTTTTCATCAAGGCAACCATTTTTTCAGGACATTTCTGATGTTTTTGGTATTTTTAGGACATTTTTCCCAATGCACTTAGATGATTCAAGTGTAGAACTTCTTGAGATGTAGGCTGTTGAGGGGTTCATCAAATAAATCTCCTTCTAGTATAGACAACTGATATGCTCCTGATTTGAAGGCTGAGACAATGAAAAAGGGATGTAGCTAGTTTGGTTCAAATTTCCCCTTCTTTTCTCGATCTTGTTGATTTCGGGGGTTCTCTTTCAAGACTAAATTGCCAACCTGGAATTTTCTAGACTTGACTTTGTGGTTGTAGCTTCTGGATATTCTTTGTTGATACACCTTCAGGTGATCCATTGCATGCTGATGGTGTTCATCCAAGAGTTCTAATTCTTATAATCTAGCAAATGTTAGTAGTTTGATAAGAATGTCTTTGACAAGCATTTTTAGTACTATGGATATCAAATGCTTTTTCTTTCACTTCAATGCTCCATGTTCTTCTTAAAACTTGCAATAAAAATTCAAAATGTTAGATGAGATCAAGAAATAAGAAGACACGAGGGTTAGATGAATGATTAAGCATAAAGAACCTAAAACTTAGACCAATTTTCAATGTGATTTGACTTTAGGTGTAAAATTGAAAATTTTAACTCTACAAAAATTGAGAAAAACCTACACCATTGCATAGCTTATGAAATTCTACCCCATTTCAAAAAATAAAACTCTTAAAAAGACCTCTGTATGACAAAGATACAACCATTTTAAGATTGACTATAAAAGCGCTAAAACAATCATTGTATGTGCTAAAACATCAATGCACTAAAAGACTTCATGGATGCGCTAAAATAGTCCTTAGATGCACTAAAAGAAGTGTCAGATGTGCTAAAAGAAGTGTCAGATGCACTAAAAAACTCCTTGGATGCGCTAAAACATTCTCTGTATGCACCGAAAGAAACATCGTATGCTCCAAAACAGACTCAGGATGTGCGTTGAAAGATTCCTTGGATGCGCCGAAACAAAAGTCGTATGTGCCAGAAGATTTACCGGATGCACCAAAAGAAACCACGGTTGCGCTAAAACGTCACGTCCAACCTGTTTAAATGAATTTTTCCAGCAAATTGTTAGAAATGGGGTCTGGCCCCACGGTGGGCACCATTTTGTGTGTGTGAAATGTGCAAAGTTAGTATCAACAAAAACCTTAATGAAATGATTTATATTGAAAGATTCAAAGCAAAGTAAACTATTCTAAGTTGCAATAAAGATAAATCTTCCAGGAATGTCTCATTGTCCTCTATTCTTAAATGATTCTTTTTAACCTTTTTGGCCCTCAGATTTCTATGTGCACAAAGGCTATTAGAATGACACTTGAGAAACAAGATTAGTATTCAACATGCAAGTCAACTATATGCCTACATGAAACTATGTGCAAACAATGATGATGAATGCTATGATGAGTGAAGGATGATGTTGATGATAAATACACAAACGATGGTGGATACTATGGTAGTGAACTATATGATTCTATGCATGATGCTCCATATACTCAAATGCAAACTTAAAATGAACTAATCTAAAATGCAACTGTGATGCAAGATGGATGATAAAGTGCAACTATGATGCAATATATTAATATAAGATCTAAACATGATGCAAAACATGATATAAAAACTATCTATAAGACTCCAAGAATGCTCCAAGCTCCAATGATAAACCTACATGATAGCTTTACTTCAAATGTGGATGCAAAATACAAGGCCCACGGGTTGTATTTATACCTTTTCCAAGCATATAGTGAGGTGGCAATAATCAATGGTCCAGATTGAAATAAGAACAATGGATGGTGAGGATGAAGAGAATCAAGATGTTGTCCCCTTGACCAAAGACAACATGCCATGTGTGTGGAAGAATCTCTTGACCAATGGGCAACATGCCATTTAGATGGAAGATTGAAGTGTGGAAAGAGAAGACCATGTGCTTCCAAAATTGGTGGAAGTGTGGGAGGAATAAGTCATGTGCTTTTTTGAAATGAGTTGGGGATAATTCTAATTAAAAATTAAAGTTATTTATTTTCATGTGACCTTGATGAGGTGGCACAAAAACTTGTAAAAATGTGCTCTAATTCCTAATTGGATTTAGTGAAGTTTAATTAAATAAAACGAGTTTAGGGAACCTTGTTTATTTAATTAATTTAGAAGAAAGTGTTTTAGATTTTGGAGAATTAGAGAAGGGTGAACAATATAAATAAATTAAGAATTTATTTATACGTACTTGAAATATTAATCAAATAGCTAGTATTTAATTAATTAAAGGTGATGACCCCCCAAGCTTGCAAAAGGCACCATTTGGGACCCTAAAGGTGCCATAGAATGAGCAAAAGGTGCCATTTGGGGCCTTAAAGACACCATTTCAGGGTCTAAAGCACAAAAACATGAAGTTAAGCTTGCAAAAGGCACCATTTGGGACCCCAAAGGCACCAAAATAGAAGCAAAAGGCACCATAACAGAAGTAAATGGTGCCATAACAAAAGCAAGAAGTACCAAAACTCCCAAAAACTCCCAAAAATGACTTGAAAATAACAAAAATACCCCCCAAAAGTGCAAAAATGACTTTAAAGGGCGTACAAAACCTATCCACCAAGTTCAAAACATTGATAAAAAGGTGGGAAAATGACTAAAGGAGGTTTCTTGTAATGCATACCGTAGGTCCAGCTGTAGTAGGGTGACTGTGGTGGCGAAGGCGCTTGAAACGATGCTTGTGAGAAGGGATCTCCATCTTCCACTTGCTCTCCACTCTCCAAATTCTCTAAACTCACAATGTGCAAATGAATTCACTTTTCCCACTTTTTACCTTTTTAAAGAACAATGGATGGAATTATGGTGGGATTTATTATAAAAAATGGGGTTTAATTAATCAAAATTGTTCATGGAGAGAGTGTAGAATCAAATTTCGAGAGATAAATTGTATCTGAAATCAAAACATCAATGGTTTAACATTGGATCATCATCACATCACTGCAACATCATCACATAATCGTAAAATCATCGATAAAACATCAAAATTCCAAACTTCACCGATTTATCTCTCGAGGGGGCATATATCCGTCAGTACCTGGAAATCAACCTCTAGGGCATCATTTGGGGCATCAAAAACTTTTCTAAGCATCAGTATCAAATTTTTCTTTGAAGCAATGTGTAAATAAATTACTTCAAAGAGGGGCAAAATGTATACACCTAAATATGGTCACCACCTTTAATTAATTAAATAATAGCTATTTGATTAATATTCCAACTATGTATAAATAAATTCTCAATTTATTTATATTGTTCACTCTTCTCTAATTCTCCAAATCTAAAACATATTCTTCTAAATTAATTAAATAAACAAGGTTCCCTAAACTTGTTTTATTTAATTAATCTTCACTAAAACCAATTAGGAATTAGAGCACATTTCTACAATTTTTTGTGCCACCTCACCAAGGTCACATGAAAATAAATAACTCTAATTTTTAATTAGAATTATCTTCAACTCATTTCAAAAATCACATGGTCTTCTCCTCCCACACTTCCACCAATTTTGGAGCACATGACTTATTCCTCCCACACTTCCACCAATTTTGGAAGCACATGGTCTTTTCTTCTCACACTTGATTCTTCCATCCAAATGGCATGTTGCCCATTGGTCAAGAGATTCTCCCATCCAAATGGCATGTTGTCTTTGGTGAAAGGGACAACATCCTGATTTTCTTCATCTTCACCGTCCATTCTTCTTATTTGAATTTGGACTGTTGATTATTGCCACCTCACTATATGCTCGGAAAAGGTTATAAATACAACCCTTGGGCCTTGTATTTTGCATCCACATTTGAAGTAAAGTTATCATGCAAGTTTATCATTGGAGCTTGGAGCATTTTGGGAGTCTTATAGCTAGTTTTTATATCATGTTTTGCTTTACATTTACATCTTATATTAACATATTGCTTCAAAGTTGCATTTTATCATCCATCTTGCATCATAGTTTCATTTTAGATTAGTTCATTTTAAGTTGCATTTGAGCATATGGAGAATCATGTATAGAATCATATAGATCACTACCATAGTATCGACCACCATTTGTGTATTTATCATCAACATCATCCTTCACTCATCATAGCATTCATCATCATTGTTTGCACATAGTTTCATGTAGGCATATAGTTGGCTTGCATGTTGAATGCTATCTTGTTTCCTACGTAGTCATTTTAACAACCATTGTGCTCATAGAAATCTGAGGGCAAAATGGTTTAATGAATCCTTAGGAATAGAGGAAAATGAGACATTCTTGAAAGATTCGTTAAGATGTAATTTAGAATAGTTTACTTTGCTTTGAATCTTTGAATATAAATCGTTTCATTAAGGTTTGTGTTGATACTAACTTTAAACATTTCACACACACACATGATCAAATATTTAAATTGACAAAAGAAGCTAGAGAAGCCTTTGACAAAGTCAAGGATGCTATCTCTTCCACTCCTATTCTCGTCAACCCAGACTTATCAAAGGACTTCATAATGTATGTATTCAGTAGCAAGTCAAGCATTTCTACTGTCTTAACTCAGAAAGATGATGAGGGAAAGGGAGAACATCCGATAGCATTTCACTCCTGGACCCTGAAGGAATATGAAACAAACTAGAACATTGAAGAGAGGTAGGCGTTTGCCATAGTTAAGGGACTCAAGAAGTTATGACACTTAATCTCCTACAAGGTGATTGTTTATGTTGCACACTCTAGTGTGCATGAATATATCATGGAAGGAGAAATCACCGAGAAAAGAGCCAATTGGATCACTAAGATCCTCGAGTATGACATTGAGGTTAAGCCTACAAAAACTATTAGAGGAAAAGGACTGTGCGGATATCTTGCACACGATGAAGAAATGAACATCAAAGAAGAGTAGTCGGAAGTAGTTCTAATGAACGAGTTGGAGTCTGAAGATTGTTGGTTGGCAGATAGAGTAAGATTTATGCATACAAAAAATATCTGCGGGGCCTTCCTTCTCAGAAGAGGAGATTCTACCGATTGCAAAACAACAGATTCATGCTCATTGAAGGCATCCTTTTCAAGAGAAATTTTAACGACATTCTATTGCGATGTGTTACCATAGAATAAGCAAAAAGGATCCTCGACACTTACCACAACAGTTCCACAAGCGGACATTTCTCTACAAAAGCAACTGCCATCAAAATCATGTGTGTGGGGTACTTTTGGCCGACGCTATTCAATGATTCCTACTGCTTGGTGAAAACTTGCAAAGAATGTCAATTCTTCACTGGAAGAAGAAAGAATTTCGTAATGTGTCTCAATCTGATAGTGGTTGATGAGCCATTCACACAATGGGGTTTGGACTTCATTAGAATAATCAACCCAACCTCCAACGTAGGACATAAATGGATCTTAACTAGTTAGAATATCAAAGGGAGTGGCATAAAAACCTTCAAGCAACACTCTGGGTGGACCACATAACTCCAAAGCAAGTCCTCAAGACTTCACTGTATGAGCTAGTTTATGGAAAAGAGGCGCTATTGCTTATCTCTATGGAGATCTCGACGTTACAATTGCTAAAGTCTCTCGAGGTGGAGCAAACCAATGTAATGGAGGTGGGGTTAGCCGAGTTGCTAGAAGTACAAGAAAAAAGGGAAAAGTTGTTAATAGCCATGACTAACCGCCAACAAGTGGTTAAAAGGTGGTTTGACAAGAAAGCATCTGACCAAGGTCTAAAGTGTGGAGACTTGGTGCTAAAATTTAATGAAAGGGCCGTGAAGTCAGGTCAGCATAGAAAGTTTGATAGCCTTTGGGAAGGCCCGTTTAGAATAATTCAATGCAAAGAGCACAATGCATATGAGTTAAAAACTATGGAAAAAGAAGCTCTAGGAATTTCAATCAACGTAATTCACTTATAAATATTCAATTAAGCTTGCTTACCCTACCCATGTAAATATGTTTATATGCTTTTCCCTTCTTTCCCTTTTGTTTTGTTGACCCGTTTTTTTATTTATTCTATGGTTTGAGGCAGAAAAGAACAAGTAACCCATTATTGTAGAGAGTAAGGGAAATAAACTCATAGCTGAACAAAAGATAATAATTAAAACACCCACATGCAAAACTAAATTGATACATACATGCTGAAAAGAAGAAAATGACCCAGTTGCAAAATCCAAAACAAGGCAATGAGATGATTATATAAAGATATATTTTCTTTATATATGCTTTGATATTTACATTTTCAAAATGGCTCATAAGGCCATGCTTCCAAAAGTATATATGTCTATTCTACTTCTTTTATATATTTCATGAAAGCCTTTTTCAGGCATGTATACAAAAAATAGACTAATCACTACGATATTGTTAGAAAGAAAAAAAGAAAAATGGAAGTCTTTAGTTCATGGCGTTAGCGGAAACAATAGATGCATCAATGGCAGCATCCACAATATCCTCATCAACATGGGCATTATCAGCAACAACATCATCATCCAAAGGATCAAAAGCAGGTGGAGGGAATACCAAGTTCTTGAAGTCTATGTACTAGTCGATGTCGTAGAATTGCACCACGTTATAGATATAGAACAGGAAGTGGCAGACTCGAGTGACCCTCTAGAAGTGCTCATCTTGCAACTGGAGGTGAAAGCCACTTAGGAATGGCAGCCACGACATGATTGTGTCCTCTTCTATAAACCTCCAGAGGTAGCTCGCAATCAGAATTCCCCCACCATATGCAACATTTGCAATGACCTCCTCGAGGTCGTTCAGGTATTTCTTGGAGAAAATTTCCTTTACCAAATGCTAGATTAGATGGGAATCCCTATATCTAGCATGGAGGTGATAAAGTGTGAGCACACATCAGTGCTAACTCTATATCTGTCCTCATACTCAAGGCAGTCCCATCCCAAAACCCATTTTATGGATATGATGGACAACAAATGCTTGCTTTCGTCATCCTTTTTAAGCGACTGGTGGAAATCTCTCCTAAAAAGGCAATTTGAGACTTATGTGATACTAGCCTAATTGGGGTGTTCATCTTGTCAGACTCTGTGTGAATACCTTAAAAATATTTCTACAAAGCACCTAAGACTAGCCTATGAGAATGCTACGCAACTGCAAATGTTAAATTGCTACAGCAATTACCTAATACCAATTCTGCTCAAATCGCTAAGTGTGATTTTACTACTGCTTAGATGCCTATTTATAGAAAGAGTGAGGAAAGGCGTGGTAATTTGTTTGCCATAAACGTGAAGTTAATCGAGTACCAACTTGAAAGTTGTGCCCAGGCTTGCTTGAATTTCCCACCCAGTTGCGTCTGCCGAGTACGGTTTGTTGCATGCAAAACTAATAAAGGCTAATTAATTAGCTTAAGCTGGTGGCAGCAATCGGTGGTGTTATGCATAGCTAAGGACTAAGGTTTCATTCTCTAGGTGTTTTTCTCATTCCGAGGTAGAGCTCGTATCTTTTCAAATGCTGATCATATCTTTGGCTTAATCATTCCTTGCGGGATATTAATTGCCAATGCATACAAATGCTTAGGCTAGTTGCAAAGCATCAACTCAAGTTCCAAGAAAATCATGTTGTACAATATGGTTGCTAATCACAATTATGAATTCTTGTCACACCAAAATGACAAGTAATTAATCTCACACAAGCCAAAGAGTTGGTACTACATGCCGCATTAAATGCAAAAAAGGTAACTTCCGTCTACCACCTTGAGAAAAAACAACTAAGTATTGCATGAAAAAATTTTAGGCATTCAAAAGGTCTTTCCAAGTATGCTTCCTAGGGAAAAAGAAATTCCTAGCGCACAACCAGAGTCATAGTAAAGTTGCAGAAAATTCAAGCTAAAGCAAAAAGCTTCCCGCGAATTAACAATGGTAGAATGTTCAAGCCAGGAAGTTAGGCAAGTGATGATGCAAAAATTAGCTAAAGCTCTGTGAGGAGCACTAACCGTTAATGTCTTTGAGAATGTTTCTTATGCTACACCGGGTATTTTAGACAAGCCAAAATGGGCAAACACAAAGGTGCTGGATAGGCCCAAAAGCTACAGAGACCAGAACTTAGTTAAGGAAGATTGGGATAATGTCCATGATCCCTTTCTCACAAAGAACCCTAAAGGATTGGGGGAAGCTACCTACGAAAGAATGAAGGTTTCCAGGAGGGAAATGTCAACTGCTAAAAAAGTATGGTTCAGTGGGCTTCCTCAATATATGGTCCCATTTGTGCACTACTGCCCGAAATTGGTTGATGCGACCATTAAGCGTTTCAACCCAAGTACCAACACTATTAAGGGCCGAACTTTGTCAGTTAACATCAGCCTGACTGCCTTCTGGTATATGTTATGCATTCCAGACCCTATGCAAAGAGGGATGGAAGTGGAGACATTCACTCCTAAATAGGGAGATCATATATATGGAGCACCAAGGATAAGGCTCTGGAATTTTATAATGAAGAAACCTAAAGGCCAGAAGCAGAACAAGAGAAGCCACCAAAAATTCCTGCTCCACACGATGCTTTCAAGGAAGAAATGCAAGATGCCTTGTCAATAATGACATTTATTTTCAGTCTGGACACTGACTAAGAGGTGCATTCTTTTCAATTGGGCCCAACTTTCCAATTCCGGAGGCAAAAATCTTACTTTTGGTATGATTTTGTAGAGTACCTTGAAATGAAGATGTTAGAGCAAATTAACAAGTACCCAATTGAATGAAAGTTCAAATTTGTCTCCTTTTTTGCTTATATGTTTTTGTATCAAAACCCTGATTTCTTTGTTGAGCGTATGGAGTTGTCTATCTTTGATGAAAAGAAGAGGAAAAATCCAGTTTATGTCTGGACCCCTCTCCTCTCTTCTACTTTTGACTATTACACATTTTTGGATTATTTCTTGACTTTGATTTTGCAAGATCTCCAAGGAGAGGAGTGTATTAATTGGCTGACCTTGACTTAGAAAAAGTTTATGAAAAATTTCACCCCCAAGTGTGACTAGTTTTTTAGAGTGAATTTTACATTCATCTAAATGCGAGGCTTCACTGGGGAACCCTTCTGCCTTCTGACATGTGTGACTAATTGAGTGCTGGCTCTGGAATTGTTCTGGTAGGTGTGTATTATTGATATTACCTTCTCTAGCATGAAAAATGTCAAGAGGAAGGGATTCTTCACCTATCCACTAAGTTTCAAAATAGTGGCCTTGAAAAAGAAGCAAACACACCTACTATTGTAGGATAAGCTAGCTCATTTGGGGTTGGTAATAATCTGTGACAAGTGGGATTACAACCCTTTCAATGATTTACCTTATGATCACCTCAAGGTAACTCACAACCCTCGGTCTTACTGGGAATGAAGGCGCAACCCACTAGAGGATGAAGATGAATTGTTAGTTGACTTGATTCATATCCCCATGGAAGATAGCAGGCCGCCATGGCATAGGTTCTAATTTGTTGTGGTGGATTATGATGAGAACTGCAAAATGGGAAATAATCTATACAATCAGCTGAGAAATGTAGAGGAATTGACCAATGAGAGGATCAGAGCCTTTTGGGTGTATCACTAGGAAACAAAACGACTTGATAATCCTTATGATAGCATAAAGGAGGATAAGTGATTTGACAAGCTTTGGGATGATGAGCACCTTGCTTCTGACTCAAGTGATAGCAGAGGCGATGAACCTGATGAAGAAGAAGAGATGGCAGAAGAGGAAGCTAAGACATCAGCATCCTCCGCTCAACAAAAAAGGAAGTCTACAGAGTAGTCTACCTATGTCACTTCAAATGTGTGACTGAATATGTCACGAGTCTCACAGACACTCACCTAGGCCTTAAAAACAACAAGAGTTCCCCAACAACAACAACCAAAGATTATAGAAGTGGGAGACACCCCACCCGCTAAACGACAGTGCTCGAAAGCTTTTCTAGGATAAGGATCACAAGGAGCCGCTGCAAGCCAAGTGCTTGTAGCGAGCCAGGAGCTTGAAGCAAGTAAGGGGCTAATGACAAGAAAAGCATCACCCATGTCTAGTCAACAGGTAATTTTTTCTTCTACTTTTCTTACTTCACAATCTTTGGTATCCTCTCCTATTTCCACAACACCCCTTACCACGAGTGTCGACCCTACTTCATCTGCCCCTACCACAATGTTTGTGGGAGGTTTCTCCCAATTCACCCAAATTCGACCATCTATCTTGACGCCTTTGTGAACCTTAACACCAGTTGCCGCTGCTCAATCTCTCCTTGCCTCTCTTTCACAAAGCTACTATTGGTACCCCTATTGCCCCTGCCACCTCAGGTCTGACCTAGTATGGCCAAAAAATAGACTTGATTATGACAACCCCATCACCGCAACAACTTATGAGCCCTTCCACCGGCTCACATGCCAAACTATGGCAGGTTCCCTTTTTATCCTCGAAAACTGTCAATCTCCCACAAAAGAAAATGCAAGGGCCTTCTACACTTATATTCCCTTTTGCCTTGCCTCCTAGTACACCTATCATTGGCGGGCTGGTTCAGTCGCCAGCCGAATTCATATCCCAGGGAGAAACCACAAAGAAAATGCGAGCCCTCCGGATCCAAAAGTGAAAAGAAAAGGATGATAAAAAGGAGGTGGAGTGCAAGGTGTATACAGTTGTAATATCACAAAATTGCACCTAGGGGAAATTCCATAATTCCACATTCTTTCCTAGCATTTATGACACTCCAAAACATTAATGACGAAACCCCTTGAGTCAGAATTTCATGATTCTGACTTCAAGAGGACAGGTGGCTGAGCAATAGAACCTTGGCTATGCATTCCTTGAGAATAGAAGCTTTGGAGGAACACGCAACACACAGATGTCTGCATGACGCGCTAGCATCCTGGTTGTTTCTTGAACTCGAAATATGGAATCTAGAAGGTTAACCCTTGTGACGCGTGTCCTGGCAGTTACATTTTGAAAGTAACGACTCTTTGCTGCCTTTGCAAGCATAAGAACCTCTTTTTTCCTCTCATTTGAAGGTTGGAAGATTGGAAGAAATTTTTTTAGGTCTCATTCAGTTCTTGCTACCACTTTGAGACTCATTCTCTTTTGATAGCAGTGCTCTCATAGGTGAAGCTATGCCGGATTGAGGTCCCCCTAGCAACAACAATATCTCTCAAGCAAGCACTTAGCGGTGCATCCGTGTGCTCTATAGAGGGCCTTGGCCCATGGGTAACGCTCTCTCTCCCTTTCTGACTTTCCTTTTATAAGAATTTGTCTACTCTTTAGTGGTGAGGGTTCTACTCCTCAAGCGGGTATTGCTTTCACCACACGCTTTGCTTTCCTTTCCAACTTGGCTATCCGTGGAGGTGGGAACACCAAAATGGGGTCTGACTAAGACAGGCCCCTATACAACCACCCAACAACTTTCTCCTTGATATTCTATGTGTAGGTTACGGGAAAGGAGCTTGGAGTGACGATTTGAGTGTCCAAGAAAAGGGTAAGCTTTCTCTAAGTATCATGATATTTCCTTCAGTATTTGGCTTTTTGGCTAGTTAACAGTTCCGTTTATATCACTCCCGAGTCTTTGAGTAGGATTTATTTTTGTCCGTTGAGTTCCTAAGTTCTTTGTTGCTCAGGACACCAATGCAACTTTCAGATGACAGCGCGCTGTGCTGGCGTCCTAGATCTGCGCTGATATCTTCGAGCCAAGAGCTCTCTCTTCTGGGACATAAAACTTCTAATCTGGCTCTCTCAGGACCTCTAACTATTTCCTTTGAGACATAACTATGTTCTTGATTCCTTATCATTTTTCTATCCTGAGGTGTATAAGGGCAGTTCATTACCTAGTGATCTCTCGAGAAAGGAGAGACCCGTGTGTAGTGAATCCCTCTTATATCACATTTTGGTGAACCCAACGTGAACGTCGAAAGTTTATATGTGATGTTGTACATTCATCATGGTGACTATTCTGAGGAATATTTTTATATGTTGGAGGATGCTCTAGATGACTTCTTAGAAGCATTCCCCCCAATCCATAAATCTCCTAAACAAGTCTCTTCTTGAGCGGCTGAGGGATTGGTAAATGTGGTGGTAGTCTCACTGGCTCCTCTGAGCCCTAAGAAACCCATCATCTACGTAACCCCAACAGACCCTGCTGTCTATGGAATTTCATGTCATAGTGATTCACCGAATTTGTATTCAATGTTCGTGAAAGCTAGGGATTCTACATCTTATAACGTTGTTGGACACACATATCCCATAAGGAGTAACAAACAAAACTTGGATCAACAACCTTCTATTCCTAAATCACAACCTACTTCTTTACCACCTTCCCAACCGAGCCTTCTTGCAACACCTAAACTTGCAATCAAAGCACCAAGCGATTACAATCTTTTCGAGCAGCTTTGTGTTACTCTGGCTAAGATCTCACTTTGGGACTTGCTTTAGACTGCCCCAGTTTATCAAGAGATGATTCAAGAGGCTCTGAAAAAGATTCTCTTGCCTACCTTCGCTAGGCCTATGGATGTTAATGCATTGCTGGGTCATATTGATGCAAATTCACCGAATATTACATTCCACCCTTAAGAACTCCCGCCTCTGGACATGTAGAAGCAAGCAAAACGTTTGATGATCATAGTCAATGTTAATAACATCGGTATTAGGCATACCATCATTGATACTGGATTGACACTCAACGTTTGTGGTATGGACCTGCTTCCTAAGATTAAAGTTGATTCATCTTCCTTGGCCGCTTCCTCTTTGTACATTTGTGGATTTGACAACGTTGGCCGTGAAGCTCTAGGCACGATAATACTACCTTTACAGCTAGGCCCTATTACCTTACCCACACTGGTTTATGTGATGCATGGGCCTTTACTTATAATCTCATTTTAGGGAGACCTTGGATCCACGCTATGGGTGCAGTAACATCCACTCTACACTATTCTTTGAAATTTGTCACAAATAATCAGGTAGACATGGTCAAAGAAGATCCAGAGGGTGTTCAACTCTATGAACTGGCTACTGCCAGTCAGGCTTCAACTATGTCTACCCTCAAGAATTGTATTCCTTCCTTAACCACTGATGCTATGGTATGTTCTTCATCGATACCCTCTGTGGAAATCGTTTCAAGGGCAATTGTCGAAACTAAAGAACCGTCTAAAGCAGAGGATCCTGGTTCTCCCGCATCATCCTCTCAAACAAATGGTTTCCTTGGAGATGATTGGGGTTCCTTGAACTTTTCTAAATTCTTTATTGTGGAATACAAGGTAGACCCCTCTTGCATGGACCTTCCATGTGCCCCTAGTACAAAGGTGGATAAGGCTCCTGTGGAGGAGAAGAAGGGCGATCCTATTTAGGAAATCACTCCTTCTCGCACTGAGGAGAATGATCTGCCTCTTACAAAAGAAATTAACACTTGTAAATATGACAAAGGATGTAGAAGTACCCCTATAGAGACATTTGATGTTTTTTGGTGGAATGAGGCACTCTATGTGGATTCACTGCCCCCTGATGTTTTACAAACTCGCTATGGATTTAGATATGAGCTCGCTTCTCAATATGGTTATGGGCAGAAGGGTCTGGGATGTATCGAGTAGGGAATTCAATTCCCCATCAATCTTAAACCACAACAACCTAACTTGGGATTAGGTTGTTCCGTTGAAAAATCTAAGCTAAAGCCTTGGTGGAGTGTTAATATGATTTCGGTTGAACCATTGAACCTCGTCCACCCTAAGTTAATAGAGGAAAAGGAGCAAGCCAAGAATGTTCCTCTAGATATCTTCTCTTTGGATGAAGCGTTAGAGGAATTTATAGGTGCATACTCCTTGTTACCCCCTTATCATCACAAAGATGTTTCCCGTATCGCTTGCATAGCCAAGCATATTTCGGGGAATCTATCCTGAATGTTGATGAGGAAGACACTCTATCTAACTCCAGTGATGAAATTGCAACACTTGAGCATGAAGATAAAAATTCCCTTTTTAAAGGGGATACTATCAAGGTCTTTATGGATCCCATATCCCTTGAAAAGGTGATCAAAATCAGAAAGTGTCTTTCTTTGGAAGAAGCAAATGAACACTCCAATATTTTGCGTTTTCATCCCGACGTATTTTCTTGGACATATGAGGATATGCCCAGTATTGATGAATCTATAGTGGTTCATAATATCATCCTATGTCCAAATGCCAAGCTAATTAAGCAAAAAATCTAAAAAATCAATCGTAGAGTGGCATTAATGGTTAAGATTGAGATAGAGAAATTGTTAAAAGTAGGCTTTATCCATCTCGTCGATTATTCCCCTTGGATTTCAAACATAGTCGCCGTTAGTAAACTTGATGGTCGCATTCACATATGCATCAATTTTTGAGACCTTAATAAGGCTTCTCTTAAAGATGATTTTCCGTTACCTAATATAGATATGATTGTTGACTCGACTGCATGCCATGCATTGCTTTCTTTCATGGATGGATTCTTAGTTTATAATCAGATCCGTATTAACCTAGATGATCAGTACAAGACAACCTTTACTACCCCATGGGGTACTTTTTGTTATGTGGTCCTGCCCTTTGGATTAAAGAATGCAGGAGCTACTTACCAACGGGTGATGACCCTGATATTTCATGATTTCATTCACAAGATTCTGGAGGATTACATCGATGACATATTGGCAAAATCTATAACTCGTGAAGATCATCCTAGGAACCTTCGCCTTATTTTCGAAAGACTTCGACTCTACAAAATGAGATTAAATCCCCTTAAGTGTTTCTTTGGCGTTGACGGTGACAAGCTTCTGGGATTCATAGTCTCTCATCATGGGATCGAGGTTGACACTAAAAATATTGATGCTATCATTAACATGCCTCCACCAAGGAATATTACCGAGTTGTAGTGTTTATAGGGAAAGATTCAGGCAATTTGTAGATTCATACCTCAATTGGTTGATCACACCCTTCCCTTCACCCGTTTGTTAAAAAAGGATGCTCACTTCATATGGGATGAGGGATGTCAAAAAGCCTTTGAATTGATTAGAGCTTACTTTAGCAACCCTCCTGTATTAATGTTAGCTATGCAAGATAGACCCTTTTTGCTTTACCTAGCTACGTCGCCATATGCTTTAGCAACTCTTTTAGCTCAATATGAGGACTCTGGAAAGGAAAGAGAAGTCTACTACATTAGTTGTGTCCTGGTTGATTACAAAACCCGTTATTCCTTCATGGAAAGGTAGTGCCTTGCTCTTATCTTCGCTACACAAAACCTGAGGCATTACCTCCTCCATGATGAAATGCACGTTATAGTAAAAATGGATCTTTTAAGGCATCTATTTTCCAACATTGATCTAGCAGGAAGGTTAGCAAAATGGGTTATGTTGCTTTCTGAGTTCGACATAAAGTTTGTTACTCAGAAGTTGATAAAGGGTCAAGCGGTTGCAGATCAATTGGCAGATGCTCCCTCATCTCGCTCCTTTCCTAGCTTAGATTTGTTTCCTGATGAAAACATTTGTATGTTCAACCATGATCTTGAGTGGAAAATGTATTTCGATGGGTCAAGGTGTCAAACTGGTTCAGGGGCGGGTGTGGTCCTAATATCCCCTGAAGGCAAACCAATTCCCTTGTCCTTTTGATTAGGCTTTCCTTGTACCAATAACATTGCCAAGTACGAAGCCCTTATAGCTCTCTTACATGCCGCGATAGCACTAAAAATTAGACACCTTCGTATCCTAAGCGACTCTAAACTAATAGTGAATCAAATAATGGGAACTTATCAGGCCAAGCAAAGTAAGTTGTCCTAGTACTGGGACCTTGCCTCATCTTTGCTCTGACAATTTCTTCTTTCACAATAGACAATGTCCCTAGAAGAGAAAATAGACATACTCACGCCATGGTGAGTGCTGCTTCCTTGGTACCTTTCGAAGAAGATATGAAAGAATACCACTTTGTAGTCCAGGTCTTGCGAACCCCTGCGGTTCCCAAATAACCTGAGGTTGAATTGCCCATGTGTTCCCATGTAGACTCTAGGGAATGGTTTTCTGATATCTATAACTATTTAAAAACCAGGAACTTCCTTGATGATGCAACAAAGAATGAACACATTCGTGTGAGGAAGCTTTTGGTTCCCTACATCATCCTATCAGACATCCTTTATAAGAAGGCCTATAATGGCCTACTCCTTAGGTTTCTTACCAAAGTGGAAATACCCCTTTCCCTTATGGAAGCTCATGCAGGCTCTGGGGGTGGACATTTTGGTGGTAAATCCCTAATGTAGAGATTGATTCACATGGGGTACTATTGGAAAACAATGGAACAAGATTCCTTTGACTTTGTTAAGAAGTGCCCTCAATGCCAGCGACATAGCCAACTCATTCACACGCCCGCCCAAGAGTTACAAAACTAAACTTCCCCTTGGCCATTCGCTAAATGGGGGGTTGGATATTATTGGAAAGATATCACCTCCCTCTTCCAAAGGAAATGACTTCATAATTACCCCTATGGATTACTTCACAAAGTGGGTTGAGGCTATCCCACTCCGATCCATGAATGTTGAAACTATCTGTAGCTTCCTTATGAACAACATCATTTCTCAATTCGGATTTTCCACTACACTTGTTTCTGACAATGGTACACCATTTAAGAACAAGGAAGTGAAGCAATTCCTCAAGAAATTTCACATCCAGCATAGGTTCTCCACACCCTACTATCCTCAGTCTAACGGTCAAGCATAAGCATCGAATAAAACTCTTGAGCTTATTCTTCAAAAAATGGTTAATAAGCACGGTAAAGACTGGAACATTCAATTGATGTATGATTTATGGGCCTATTGCACAAGTGTTCACACAACTATAGGGACAATGCCTTATAACCTCGTGTATGGTGCCAAAGCTACCATGCCCTTAGAATTGGAAATTATGTCTCTACGAGTTTCCCTGAAAGGGCTAATTGACAATGAGACCTATCAAGTCAACCGCTTGCATCAGCTAGAGATGCTCAATGAGTGTCGTTTATGAGCCTTCAAACATATTAAATCTTATCATTGGTGGTTATCTAGACAATACAATCAAAGTGTACTTCCTCGAACCTTTGAAATAGGAGATTTGGTTCTTTGTGAAAATCAAAGAAATGTAGATGCATTGCCTGACCAGAGGGGAAAATTCAGCCCTAATTGGTTAGGCCCTTACATCATGATCTCTGTATATGGCTCAGGCACCTATGTATTATCATCTATGGATGGAACGCCTTTGAAGTAGCCTATTAATGCTATGCATCTTCGTCATTACTACGTGTAATGTCTTATGTGTCACCTATGTGGTGCTCTCTCTCTCTACAAAAAGAGTAGTAGCACTACATATGTTGACATTGTTCATTAACACATTATGATAATTTTGTGTTATGAGTGATCACGTGCATGTGTGTGCATGTTCATTAGATCATCATTGTATTTAATTAACATACAACCATGTGTGTTTAATTAAATCATATTAGCATCTAATATAAGCATACATCCATATGCGAATATAACATCCATAGCATGAACATATGAGAAATGAAAAACATACACATCCAAATAAACAATGCCATGAGACAAAAATTGATGTATCCATATATGTATATATACACAATGTATGTATCCAATGTCATGTACATGTATCGGGTCACTACTACAAAAAATGAGTGGCTACTGAATATTTCTATATAGAAAGATCTACAAGTATGTATGAACATGTATGTATCTCACTACCAAAAATGATGTACACAAAAAATGATGATAATCCTCGATCATTGAGGTGCGTGGCTCCTAGACCCCTCTAGCTCTGGTGGAAGCTCTGGAAGCTGTGGGAGGGGCTGGACGGTAGTCATCAAGCATGAATGATGAGAGTGTGATATAGACAAGGCTATCCACATCCCTTTGATCTCCCCCTGCAAGGAAGATATCGTCAGCTCTGCTTGTTGTAACTGGTCTTGTAGTCGCTAAAAATTTGTCAGACTCATAGCTGACAGCTTCCCATCGAGGTCATCAAGACAGCTCTGAAGGGAATCACATGCCTACTCAGTGGTATCAACCCTCCTCATTTCCATATCTTGCTCGGTGAGTGCTGTTTGTAGCTCCCTTGACAGCTAGCCACGTTGCCCTCATACGCTCGTCAACTTTGCTGTCAGCTGGACGATCTCTGCACCCCGCTCCTTGTATGTAGTCCATAGGTGTGCAACCAAATCAAAGCTGGGGGCATGATGCCCCATGGACGCTGACCGATATGCCTCAAGGATTGATCCTTGAATCTGCACGGCAGGGAAAACCTTTGATATGTACTGAGCTATAAGCACAGTCCATCCCTCTGCATCCTCTACAACCATAGAAAAGGGAAAAGATATTAGGATCACATGGAATATATATATAAGATACATTCATCATCAGACAAAAAGTATAAAACATAGAAAAATAAACCATGTATACTTGGATCCCTCGGTTGCCATGTTGAGTCAGGGTGAGGCTCGGTGCTTGGACCTAAGCTACTGGCCTCGGTGGCCACTCTTGGTGCCACAAGTGATGTAGCCACAAAAGAAGACAGTGGTGCCGAAGAGACAGGGGTCGCCCGGGGGGATCTAATCTCCTTTGTCGCCTCAACCTCACTGGTGCCACCTCCTCCTCCTCTCTGGCCTACTTCCGACCTCTCCTCCTGTCTTGGGTGGTGGGGCTGGTAAGTCCCCCTATGGACCAGGGTCCCCTCTTGTAGCACCCTCGCCGAACACAAGAGCTAGCCAATGCCTCTCCCACCACTGCGTGAAATCTATGACTATGCCTACATTAATTTCCACCATTAAGGGCAGAAGATCATGATTAGGCTCATCATCATCAGAGGGGACTATATCTATAATACTCAGGCAAGGGCGGTCCTCGACCCTCGCTGCACTCCTATGGGCCCTAGTGTAGGTGGGCACATTCGATGGTATGGTCTATGGTTGGCCATTCTATCACATGACCTGACTCCAGTAGTAGGGTACAATAATATAATCCCTATGCCCTATCAAAAAATGATCTCTTTGTAGGTTCCTCAAATACCTGCCATCATCCACCCACCTGAAAAATTGATAAGGCCTCCATTGGACCCTATCTGCCGTGAGGGTATCAAATTGTAGCCGCCAAAACTGTAGGTCTTTGAATCTCCACTAGCTCATCATATCATACCAGTGGGCCATGGGGACCCCATATGGCTGTAACTGCGAAAAGCTGACCGATCGAGTGCACATGATGTGGGCGAAGGCCCACACTTGCAAAAGTGTGCACACTATTAGGCTAGAGTACTCATAGTACACGTACCATCCCAACTCCTGGTAGAGGTGAGCTAGCATGGTGCACCCCTAGAAAAATATAGTCCTATGCTCTACCATCTCCCTAATAGTATGGACGAGGCCCTTGTGCAGGTGTGTCTTTCCCATCAATTGTGATCCAAAATGAAATGGTCACGACCATAACTCGACAAATCAGTGGTGTTGTGGTCCTTGCCTAGTCATACCAGTGCATGTAGATATGGTCCATGCCATCGCCACCGTTCGTCCTCCCTGTACAGTAGCGGATGCCCTCCACTCTTTCCCGTGCCGACCATGTGTCATCTAAGGCCACCTGCCATCCGTAGATGGGTAGTCTGAGGATTCAATAGACGTCCTCGAGAGTGATGGTCATATCCCCAGCTGGTAGCTAGAAAGATGAGGTAGTGGCATCCCATCGCTCTATAAGGGTTGTAAGCATCCGCTCATGGTATCTCATAAAACATGTCAGAGACTGAGGCACTCTAGACGTGTGACCTCATATGTGGATAAGCAGTCTCTCTACTCATGGACTAGCCAGAATGCTCGACCTCTAAGATGCTTCTGAATCTCCAAGTACTCCTACAAAAAGTAAGAAAATTTTGATTAGTACATTGGCATTTTACATAAAAAATCATCAAGATTTATGCGCGACGTGTAGACATCTGCGCACCGCACACATGTCCCCAACCACTACAGTCGCCTCAGGGATGTTAGCACATCTCTGGGATGACAACACACAAAAGGGATGAAAGTGTTGAACTAGGATGACAATGCGGGTTCGGGATGTAGGCATGTAAAAAAGACACCTGTGCACCTCACAAATAGAAAAATTCTAGAAAAATGCATAAAAAAAGACTAGAAATGAGAGTTTGCGACTTACTTGGTCCACCTCATGACCCTCAGCAACGTCCCAATGCAACTGCTCCAACCTTGGCTCCTCATACTCTCTCCTGCTAGGCATTTTGCTGACTTTTCTCTCACAAAAGTCAACAATTTGCTCATGGTGAATAGTGAAAATGACCCTTTTAGGGGCCCACCTAGGTATATATAGGCCCCCCAGGACCCATTCTCTCTAGGCTTTGTGGCTCCTTGATTTTTTCAAAATTTCCCCACTAAGTCGGGGGAAAACTCAGGAGGGGGCATAAGGTTGTTTCTTAATCATATTTTTCTTCCAAATCAACAAATTTTTCTTGATCATTCCTCTCTTCATGGTAGCTTTCTTCTGATTTTTCCAAGCATACCTAAAATTTGAGTTTTGTAGGATGGAACATTCAACAAATTCATGACTGTTTAGATGTTTTTCAAGCTTGGATGCTGGGGGAATCTTCAGTCTTGGTTAGCTCGACTACGGTAGCCGATTAGGTCTCTCATTGTTGGCACACAAATTTGTAAAATTCAAAAATTGGGTAAAATCTTTATTTTCTACTTTAGTGAGGCTCATGTTTTAAAAGTTTAGTCCACTAAAGTGGGGGAAAAATGTACTATCATAGAATTGCACCTAGGGGCAATTCCATATTTCCACATTCTTTCCTAGCATTTATGAAACTATAAAACATTAATGACAAAACCCTTTGAGTCATAATTTCACGATTTTGACTTGAAAAGGACAAGTGGCTGAGCAATAGAAGCCTGGCGATGCATTCCTCGAGAATATAAGCTTTGGACGAACATGTAACGCGCAGACGTCTACACGGTGTGCTATTGTCTCGGCCATTTCTCAAGCTCGAAACATGCAATCTAGAAGGTTAACCCATGCGACTTGTGTCCTGGCGGTTACATTCTAAAAGTAACGGCTCTTTGCTACCTTTGCAAGCATGAGAACCTCTTTTTGCCTCTCATTTGAAGGTTGGAAGATTGGAATAAAACACATTAGCTCTCATTCAATTCTTGCTACCACTTTGAGACTCATTCTCTTTTGATAGCAGTGCCCTCATAGGCAAAGCCATGCCGGACTGAGGTCCCCCTAGCAGCAACAATAGCTCTCAAGCAAGCACTCAACGGTGCATCTGTGTGCTCCAGAGAGGGCCTTGGCCTGTGGGTAATGCTCTCTCTCCCTTTCTCACTTTCCTTTTACAGGCATTTTTCTACTCTTTAGTGGTGTTGTTTCTTCTCCTCAAGCAGGTATTGCTTTCACTATACGCTTATCGTGGTGTGAGTTCTACTCCTTGAGTGGGTATTGCTTTCACCACATGCTTTCCTTTCCTTTCCAACTTGGAATTTCATGGAGGTGGGATTACCAAAATGGGGTCTGACTGAGGCAGGCCTCTATACAACTACCCAACAACTTTCTCCTTGATCTTCTGTGTGCAGGTTATGGGAAAGGAGCTTGGAGTGAAGATTTGAGTGTCCAAGAAAAAGGTAAGCTTTCTCCAAGTATCGTGATATTTCCTTCAATATTTGGTTTTCTGGTTAGTTAATAGTTTTGTTTATATCACTCTTGAGTCTGTGAGTAGGATTGATTTTTGTCCGTTGAGTTCCTAAGTTCTTTGTTGCTTGGGATGCCAACGCAACTTTCAGATGACAGTGCACCATGTTGGCATCCTAGATCTACGCCGATGTCTTCTGGTCGAGAGCTCTCTCTTTTGGGACATAAAACTTCTGATCAACTCTCTTAGGACCTCTGATTGTTTCCTCTGAGACATAACTATGTTCTTGATTCTTTATTGTTTTTCTATCTTGAGGTGTATAAGGGAAGTTCATTCATTGGTGATCTCTCAAGAAAGGAGAGACCTGTGTGCAACGAATCCCTCTTATATCACAACAGTTTACAATGAAGTAGAGAAAACACTAAGTTTTTCCACCATGTACCCGAATGTTACTAAACCACAAGGCGAGATGATGCCAGGTGATTACATCATGTATGCCATGGGGCTTGATCTAGCCATAGCCCAATCACAGGACAAGGTAGAACTCATGGAGGAAACACAACGGGTAGTGACGACCAACTTTCTAAAGTCTGGTTGTCAATTGAAGAAAAAGGAGCAGCTAAAGCTTGTGAAGGAATAACTCAGTTTTTTGGAAACGAAAGATAAATCACTAGAAGTAGAGGTTGCGTGCTTGTCTGAGAAAGTGCGAGTGGAAGAGTTTGAGTGGAGAAAAATCCAAGAGAAACTCAATAAGTCCCAATCCATTGACCCCACACTACTCAACGAGCTGCAGGTGAGAAACCATAAATATCAGAGCCAATTGACCTTGATGGAGCAAAATCTGCAACAAAGGGATAAAGAGTTAGCAACTCAATGCACTCTATATGAGCAGGAATTAGAAAAGAATCATATGGAATTTATAGGCCAAAAGGCCCAATTAGAAAAGGAGCTTTAAGAGACAAAGTCCTCTCTTGACACAGAATTGGCGAACCACGCCTAAGCCGAGGAGAACTGGTATAAAGAGATAAGTAGCTTCGGGGAGCAATTGACATCCACAAAAAAGAGGAATGCAAAATTAACAGAGGTTATTAACTCAAAGGATGTGGAGATCACCTCTCTAAAGGGTTCTCTCCAAGCCTCCTCCGCGTAGCCAGACCTCATCCCATTGGCTCGTCAGCTATATATTTCTTATTGGGAAAATGTTAAAACCTTCTACCTAACACTACAGCCGACACTCCAGTTCATCTCGAAGGCAACAAAACTGAGCCAGGAGGTTCACGAAACAATTGAGCAATTCCCATGGTTCATCTCAGAGAAGGTTCTGGAAGCAAAGAATTTGCTGTCCAAGCTATTTTTAGTCTTTGATGAAGACCTAGCCAAAGTAGGGATCGAAGATCAGGATATTGCTGCCCAGACAACAAAGAAGTTCATCCATTGCCACTCGGCCTTCTAGCGGACTAAAGCATTTGTAGCTACTTTGAACTAGACAATGGACAAGATGTGGGGAAATTTCTCCTAGTTGAGCGAGATGCGTCGGCCGTCTCCATTTTTTGAAGATGGGTCAATTGCCACAGCCGAACAGATTGCTAAAAGAATTGAAGAGAGGGTGCAAGACCCAACCACTTTCTAGAGTTTTGGCCATCCTCCTACTACATAAGACATTTAAGGTGTTATTCATCTTCTTGCACAGCTACTGTTCCATTGCGAGGTAGGGGCTGGTTTACCTGAGACACTACCATATAAAGAAATGCTTGACTTGGGCGGAGTGTAGGAGAATTTGTGCAATATAGAGAGACCATCTGAGGATGACTGGCCACCCCTGCAGGCAACCCTTTCCAAGCTCTAATACCATTGCCAATGGATGGCACTCTGGTCTATGAACTAGAGAAAATTTTGGGTTCCACGTTCCTTAGAGTGAAACGCCCCTTATAGTCACCAGAAGCTCTGAATACAAAATTCATCATGCTCCCTTTGGGTTTTTGGTTTTGGGCTAAGTGCTGGCCCATGCCTTCAAATAAATTCATTGACCCCCTTTTGGTTATCACTGCGACCTTCGCTATGTGTCTGCTCATCGCTTTCCAAAGGATTTTTCTCCTTGCTCATCTATCAGCCCCCAATATGCTCCCACGTGTCTTCATTGCGGTTTTTTTTAAATTGCTTCCTATGACTTCCTCGTCGGTCCCCGCTCACATGCCACATAGCTCCCATTCATAAAAATATCTGGCAGGCCCCATAGGCGGCGTCTACCAAATATTATTGCTACGTGTTATACCCGCGCACGTTTTCTACAAAGAAAGGGTAAATCGATCATGGGCAGAAAAATGTTGCCACATCTCCCTTCAACGCAAGCTTCTTCAGTGAAGGATTAAAGCGAACAAAGGGCTGCGATATGCTGCCACGTGTTCTAATTTCCTATCCGATGAGGTGACACTTTTCTGCATAGGACTTTGCTAGGACCACTACCATCATTCGAAGGGGATGCACCTGAATGGGGGGCGACCAAGTGCTGTGTATCAAATATTTTCTGTTACAACAACCAAGGGGAATCATTGCCTCAACATCATTGCCCAAGATTCAAAATATTTTTAGTTATTGCTTGCTAGGCGGTGGAAGGATCCCTATAAATACTGCTCTTTACTTCCGAAGGAGGCCCCCAGTTCCAGTTCAAGAAGTTGGAGGTTCCATGTTTGAAGATTACTTGCTACATGCTTTTTAAAGCTTTACTAGTTTTAGAATTACATGATTTTTGCAGAGACCAGGCTTTTATTGTTTAGATCATTGCAAGAACTTATAGACTGTGCCATTGTTCGACCTCTCTATTTCTTGTGCTATTGATAAACTTTATACTATGCCATTATTGTTTGAATGGTTTATTTGCTGTACTTCTATAATTTGAATGCAATTTTGTTGGTTTAGATCATTTCTTTCGACTCTTCTTTTCAATAAATAGGTATGATTATTATTTTATGTCATTGAATGAGTTTTTCATGCTGCAACCCTTAATTTCTGTTATTCGAAGACATGGTAAGTTGCTAAGTGAGCCCTTAGATCATATCCAAAAGATAGGTTTATTGTGCCTTTTATCTACATTCTGGCACATCACCTTAGTTAGATTCTTTATTTTTATAGCTGCTTCTGTTTCCCATTCTAAAACCCCAATTACAAAAAAAGCTAACTTTTTTAAAAATTCGGAGGTCACTCAATTTAGCGCAATAAATCTCCCATAAACTGAGTTTCCCACAAAGGGCTGTTACCTTGCCAAATTCTGGCATCAACAATACCTTACATGATTCTCTCTCTCCCTTTTTTTATGACTTTTTCACATGATACTCTCTCCCCCTTTGACATCAATGTTAAAGGATAAAGTGTTTTGCATTGTTTTCCCCTTTTGGCATTGAACCAAGATACATCATTTTCCTTTTACTGTTTTGAATACTCCCCCTTAGGAGTACACCCAATCAAATCTACATAATAAGAACACATATTTCTTTTTGCAACAATGACACTACCTACTCCCCTTGAGAGGTAGCCACTACCATCAATCCAAACAAGAGATGAATCCATAGATCCACTGGATTGATGCATCTCCATATGCATCTAGGTCAAAGGAGGGGCAATAACCCCCAACTTCTCCCAAAGGTACTCAAAAGTATCTTTGGTAAGAGTCTTAGTAAATGTGTTAGTAATATGATCCTTTTTAGTACATCTTGAAGCTTCATCTTATTCTCCATAACCTTCTCTCTAAAAAAGTGATACTTGATTGATATATGTTTTTTCCTTGAGTGCATCACTCGATTCTTTGAAATGTTAGTTGCACTTGTATTGACACAAAAGATAGATATAAGCTCATCATACACTACTTTGATATCCTTTAATGTCTATCTCATCCCCAATACTTGTGTGCAACAAGATGTTGTAATATACTCAACCTCTATAGTGCATAAGGAAATTAAATCTTGCTTCTTACTTAACCATGGCACCAATCTACATCCAATAAATAATGCACCACCACTTGTAATTTTTTTGCCATCAACACAACCAACCCAATCTACATTTGTATATGCACTTAATGTGAAATCAATATCCTTTGGATACCATAAGCCATAATTCAGAGTGCCTTTTAGATATTTGAATATCCTCTTCACTACTATAACATGTGTCTCTTTAGAATTTTCTTGAAATCTAGCCACAAGAAAAATTGCATGCATGATATTTGGTCTAGTAGCAATTAGATACAACAGTTCACTAATCATAGATCTATACTTTCTCTGATCAACCTTAGGTGATTCATCATCCTTGCTCAATTTGTGGCTAGTCACTAGAGGAGTATATTTCGACTTCACTCATTTGCTTTATGTCATTTCGTTTGTGTTTGGGTTGGGTCCAGTTTTTGTTTTGGCCCTGCTTCCCCCTCGTTTGTTGTTTTTGTCTTGGTTTTTGTTCCTTTTGTCGGGAGCAGAATTGGAGTTGGAACTGAACTTGGAACTTGTAAAAGGTTCTATTTTTGGTTTTGGACCCGACCCGACCCCCGTTTCCTTTTGTTGTCGGTTCCTTGTCACAGGACCAGGATCGGGTTTGGAGTTCGATGAGGAACTTGTCAAAGTTCTCTTGTTTCGTTCTGGATCCGGGTCCACGTCCACTCTACCTTGGGTGTCCATGGGAGTTAACTGTTTATTTGCGTTGTTTGCTCTGCTTGACCTACCATCTTTATTGCATTAATTGCAGGTTCTTCACATGCACAAAATCATTTTTTAAAACTATAATTAAGATTAACTGGCTCATTATCCTTATTATCGAAAATATTTTAGTGAACCGAAGCTGGGAGAACTTCAAGAGAAGTGATTTGATTGCGGAGGTGTGTCACAAAGCGAATCTCTATCTAATTTTAGGCTTTCCTTGTGAGTGTTTCAAGGTAGGGTCTCTGTTCCTTTCTTTTCTAGTTCTATTTTGTTGATTCGTCTTTGTGCTTTGCGTATTGTTTTCTCGTGCGTTTGCAAAATCTTCTCTCATGAATTATTTGCTTTTCTTTCTTGTTTTTTTGGTTTTGTTTTTGTCCTTCTTTGTTTTCTATTATGTTTTCCTTTTTTCTACTTGTCGCTTTCTGTTTGTTGATACTTTAGTGGCAGGTGCGCTTTGTTGTGCCCTAGTTTCTAATTAGGGCTTCTGTTTGCTGGGGTTTTTCTGTACTTTAAATGTTTAAAATCCATTTGGGAACCCTTCTGATCTTAATTCCATGTCGATTTTGTGATTTCTATGATGGGTTGTGATGCCCTAATATTTTTGAGTTGATGTATTGTGCAAACTAGGGTTTGCTCGATAACCTTTACAAAGAAGTTTCCTCTAGGTTTAAATTGGTCTTTGTATGTTTAAGGTGTGGGGTTAAGCCCCCTATTTTGGATTTCCTTGTAGACCAAGTGACCCAAATCCTTAGATTTATGTGACCATGACTTCAAGGAAAGTGCTTCATTTTTATGTTAAAGCTGGCAGAGGCAAACTCGAGACCAATCTTGTCTGAGGATGTTTAGTATTGGGATTCATTCCTAAAGTAATTCCACTTTCGGTCATTGATGATTTTGGTTTTCGTGCTTGTCCTTAACTAGAGGCGGAACCAAAGTGGAGGTCGAACTTGGAACTAGTGATTAGTTTCTAGTACGGTTTCTATTTCAGTCCCAATTTTAGTTTTTTCCCATTTCCAGTTCTGATCTCGCTGTGTTACAATTGTTTCATGTTCCCAATTCTTCTGTGACTCCGCTTCTGATGAAAGTGAAATTTGGCTAATTATGAAAGTTGTCCTAAGGAAGAATGGTATTACATGATTAATTGATTTTATACTTTTGATCATCTAATACATGAGTTTATTGTAGAAATTGAAAGATGTCTGGAGCATCAGAAGAGGCTTCTCAAAGGAGCCAACCAACAAAAACTTCAAGGCAAGGAGCCAGGCCAAAGAAGGTTAAAATGGAGCAGCTCCCCTACACTCTAAGGTGTAAACATAAAGAACCTACTCTCACTGCTAGTAAGGTTGATTCTGAGTGGGCGGATATTACAAATGCCAACTTAGGCCCTTTTAACTATGAGGAACTGGTGGATGAAATTCTTAATGAAGATGTTACACCAAGGGCACATAGGATTGCTCAGTCTGGGTTGGCATAGGTTGCACTTTTTCCTTTGTCTGTTCAATGTCTGAAATTGATATTAGCAATAGCTGGGGCCTACACTCCTACTACTAGGTAGTGCATAGATTCACAAGGAAATTTTATCATTGATTTAACAACCCAAATGATTAGGTTTATGTTTGATGCACCTGTTCCCCAAAATCCTAAGTAGCTAAATGAAGCAAAAGCTCTGAAGCTTTACAGTGGAAACAAAGAAACCAACAGATCCCACATGAACAAGCACTGGATGAGGGTAGAGAAGAAGTCTCTAACTAAGCTTCTTGACCAGCCTAAAAGGGTAGACTTTGATAAGGAGATTGGGGACATAATCATGTTGCTCTCTAGAGTATTTGGAAAAAGAGATGCTTCTCAATTTAAAGAATGGATGTTCCCATTTATCCAAGCTATCTTGGATGGCAAACAATAGTTTGACTGGCCTATGGTGGTATCACATAGATTATATAATTAGATGCTTAGAGTGAGAGAAACCAAGAGTTTCTTTATGACCTCTTATGTGATCTATGCAGTTGATAGAATGGGTATCTTTCCTAGACTGAATATAGTGGGCATATTGGGAGAAGCCCAGGGACATAAAAAGGTCTAGGAGCACTATGATCAACTTTCATTGCAAACCTCTGAGTCACATTATAGGAGGGTTAATGATGCATTTCTTTATGTTGTCATTAATAGGATTACATGAGATGTTGGGTACGTATTGAGTAGAGAGGCAATGACCTTTATCAATGAATGGGGACACTGGTTTATTCAGTACCCCATGTTTACTTACTTCAGATTGGGAGGTTTTGATGGTCATCCCCATTTGCTCCCTAGGTGCTCCAACAATAGAATTGTTTTAATGGAGTTCATATATCAAGCTCTGGCTGTCAACTTCAAATTTGGCACCAAAAACAAGATGGGTTGTCACAAGTTCCCTATGAAGTTGGGTGGGTTTAGCTATCTACACATTGTGGCAGCTAAGGCTGTTTGTGATGAATTGATTTATTTGAAGTTGGGTCTGTATACTTCTAGGAAGCATTATGATCCCAGACACAAGATGCAGGCTTTACTTCCCAGTCTCTTTGAAAAACATTTCAATCTATTAGAGGAATTTTGGATGGATTTGCAGGACGAATATGATCTCAGAAAAATAAATTATGAAAGACTACCTATCCCACTCATGGTTGAGTATGGGATAAAGGAGGATATTCCAGAGACATTGTCTGATGATGGGGTAACTTTAGATCCCCAATATGATGCAAATAAGATAGGAACCAAGGATCTTGATCTAGTGGATTGGAATGCTGAAGAGTCTATTGATATAAACAAAGTTGCCAGACCAGTCTTGGATAGAAGCATGCAATGGGTTAGCTTGAGAGTTAACCAGCTAGAAGCTCAACCATCCAAAAAGAGGAAGGCTACAGGTACCACTCAAGGGTACAAGAGGACAAAGAGAAGGATGGCTCCTAAGGAGCCCTTAGAGTTTCTACCTTATAATTTAGAAGAGGAGGTTGTTGCCCAAGACCTGCCAAAAGTACAAGAAGGGGAGACCATTATAGAAGCATCCACTCAACCCCTTGTCACAGAGAAACCAAGGGAAGGAATTCCCATGGGAACCCTCCACAAAGAAGCTAAGTTGTTGAAGGAAAAGGAGCCTGAAATAGAGATACATGATATTGCAACAGATTTTGAGACTACCCCATCCAAAAAAGAGACTCATGTAGTGGCTTCCCTTGATGTAATAGATGATGTAGGGACTGAGCATGTGCTAACAGAAGAGGATCAATGGAAACTCTTTGAGGATGATAAAAGGGAAGTGGATGCCAAGGCACAAGTTGAGGCATTGGCTAAACAATGGGAAGATGCTGCTAAGGCACAATCTGATGTATCAACCAAGCAACAAGAATTGGAAGCTCGAGCTACTATTGATGAATTGGCTAAGCAGCAACAACAAAAGGAACAAGAGCTCAGAATGAAAGAAGAAAGAAATAAATTGGCTTTGCAACAGAGGATTCATGATCTTGAGGAGGAAAAGGCCAAGCATAGAAGAGAGAAAGAAGCCCTTGAAGCCAAATTTAAGGTTGTGGAGGAGGCTCATATGAAGAAGGAAGAGCAAGAACACTTGGAGAGAGAGAAGGAGGCTACAAAGCTTGCTCTACATGAGAAGAAGTCTAAAGAAGCATGGGACTATGTTGAGGAATTGAAAAGACAAAGGAACCAAATGTTAGAGGAAAAGAAGTTGGAAGAGGAACATCTGAAGCAAGAGTTGGAAGCTAAAAGATTGTAAGAACAAAAGAACAAGGAAGAGGTTGAGAAACTTGCACAAGAAGAAGCACAAAGAGAGTAGTATAATGTGCAAGAGGTTGACTCTCAGCCTGAGAACATTTGAAACCTCTGTCTTCTACCACTGCTGCTTCTTCTTCAGCACAAGTAGCTACTACTCCTACAACTCCTACATGGTTAAAGCTGGACTTGGAAAAGAAACAAATAGTTCAACCTTAGCCTCTTAATTGGGATGAGATGATGAAGGAGATTGAGAAGGAGAGACCCAAAAAGAAGGCTAGGGTTCTTCACTCCACCAAACTTGCAAACATAGGAGAAATCATTGTTGAATGTGCGATACCAATGGTGGATAAGAACTGAGAAGATATGCAAATGACTGATTATTAGTTTGGTATGGTAAATTTGGGAAGACCTACAAGAAATCAGCAAATGAACTTAATTGATATTGTAGCTTCCTCTACCAAGCCTAGGATGATCAAAGACAAACAAAAGAAAGATGAGCTCAAGGATCAATTGGACCAGTTGCATAGGTTTTGAAAAGATGTCTCAACTCCAATTTCTCAACAAGCTGTTGCTCCCGAATCCCCAATCTTATTGACAAAGAAGGAAGCCGATGACTTGGTGCAAATGAAGAGTAAAGTGGGGATGCTAGAAAGATGGATTGATAAGCTCAATCATGAGGTTAATGAAGTGCTAACTGATAGTTTTAAGATTCATCAAGCAACACTTGAGTTGGCAGGAGATTTGAACTAGCATGTTGAAGGTCTAGACAAGCAGGATGAAGAGTATAAAGAATATGTTAAAAATATTAAGAACATTAAAAAAATGCCTAATTCAAATCTACTTGAGTAGTCAATCCTTGAAGAGGGCAATGTGGATTTTATTGAGAAGACTATGAGGATAATAGGATATAAGTCAAAGTCTATTCATGAGCATAAGAGTGAGATTCAAGAGATGAGTAAAGACTTGAACCAGTAGATTGATGAATTGGAAGTAATAGTGGTTATATTGGTCAATCTAGATACCTCAGTCAAGGAGGGTCTTTCATTGGATAAGATGAGGGAGAAGTGGATGTGTAGATTTGAAGAGGTAATGCAAAAGGGGGATGCTGGGGTGGATTTTTTATTGGATAGGTTTATGGACATCAAGGAAGAAGCAAAGGCTGCTAGAAGGGAAGTGATCAAATTAAAGGAGATACAGGGATTGGTTTTAGTAGAGTTAAAAGAGGGTTAAATTTGAGGATGATTGGTTGGATGGGCCTGATTCGGATATCCTTCAACAAGTGTTCTCTTGTTACGATGAGTACATCCTTGAGCATGAAACACATGAATAAGTTCGTAGAAAAACACCTTCTTCACTTGACACATCTTCTTCTCTCCTCTTTTCAGGGTTTTGACATGAACTTGAATTTAGTTCCATCCTTCAATTTCACCTGTTTTCTTGGGCATTAGAATTTTGTGCAATGAAGTAATCCAACTTTGTAACTAAAGATCAACAGTCCAGCTCTTCATTCAGTTTCGGTCCCTTGATTTATGGATCTAAGTTTTGATTGAGAGAAGCTTGTGAATGTCATGTCTATGTATTTTTGAGCTTTATTTTGTAAAGGTTGGCTCATTGAAGAAAGATTAGCCACTTGATAATAGCAAGTAGTGAATAGTCTTAGGATTTGATTGTTGTTAGCAAAGATACTTTGAGAGTTCAGTTGAACTTGGTTATATTTTACAACTTTATACATTTTACATGTTAAGTTTGGACCTATCTGATAAGATTAATGATTCATAATCAATTTATATGCCAGTAATTTTGCCGTGCCTAAGTGTTTCTATTTGATGAAAGTCAATAGAGGAAACTAGATTTAAAGATTATCTCATTGAGTTATCTATGAATGAAAATTACTGTTATATCTATTTGATCTGTGTTTTGATGATGAGTGGATGATCTATTTCAAATTATAAATTAGAATTTTAGTGAATGGTTATGATTGTTGAATTAGCACTGTGGATGTATACAATGGTATAGATCATTTTATGGATTGTCTCATGCTATGGTTGTGGTTGGATGAAGAAACACTCATTGTTGACATGCATGTCTGGATACTAAGTAGTTTTATTCATGATCTTCAATTTTAAAGCTTTGATCTATCTTTTTATCTTTATTTAAACCCCCCCCCCAAAACATAGGTTAGTTGATTTAATGCAGTTTTGTTCCTTATTACCAACAAAGGACCCTTGCATATTACTGTTACATTGACCATTGAGCAATATCAACATAGTTGAGAACCAACTACTAGGACCTTGGGAGTTAGATTACTATATGTTGTCTTTCTCTTTTAGGAGAAATAGAATAGTGATATTATATTTAATGTTGTTGTGCTATTTTGAACACCAACACTATGTTGTTTAACCGTTGAAATTCCAGACTAGGTTCACTTTTACATAAATTAATGAAATTACTAATTACTAAAATGTTGTAATTAGAAATCAAATACTGAATTGAAAAATAAACTGAAATGAAATAGAGAGAAAATTAGACCGAAGATAAAAGAATAAAGAAAAAGAGAAGTTAACATAGGAGCTTGATAACGGAGTTCGTCCAATAAGGACTACATCTTCGGGTCCGCTTCTCAACATTGGACCACTTTCATTAATATCGCTAAGCAAAAAAATGCCTTGTTACAATATCCAAGCTCCAAACCTGCATAAAACTCTCCTCATAGTCTCTCTCAACACTTGAAGACAATTCAAATTTCTTCATGTCTATAAAAATCACCTTCGAAAGAATTCTCTCTCCTAAAATTCTCACAATTCCAATAATTTTCCCCATAATACATTATTCTCTCCAAGAGAATTTTCCAATAATTTTTAATCCGCCCCTTCAAAGCCAAAATTCCCCCTTTTTATACATAATTTTTGCCAAATATGGCTTAAAACCAAATGATTTACAAAAATCACCCAATCTCCCATTACAAGTAATAATCTTCCATAATCCCCCTAATTTACATATAAAAATGTTTGAAAATATTCATAAACCTCCTTTAAATCATAAAAATCTTTAACCAATTATTTTAAGCCCCTTAAAATATTATAATTCGTTGAAATATGAGGAAGGTGGTTAAAAGGGTTAATTTGTTGAAATATAAGTTTATGGGCTTTATTTCTCTCCTTGTATTATGGGCAAGGCAAGAGGATTTTAAGGGATAAAATCCCACCAAATCCTCTTTTTAAAAAAAGTTTTTAAACCATATGTTTTTTCTTTAACAAATATGGTTTAATCCATTTTTTTTTTCCACTTATTTGGTCCATGTCAGTGCCAACTCACTAGTCTTGCCACGTCATCTGCCATGTGTCCTGCCAAGTGTCAAGTTTTGGTGATGCCACGTCACCACTTTGACCAAGTTTGACCACAACTTTGATTGGTTATAACTTCCTCATACGGACTCGGATTTGGTCCATTCAAAATGCGCCAGAAAGCTCTCAACGAGATCTACATGAAGAAACTCGTATAGAAATGTTCCATGATCATTAATTTTTCTAGTTGACCAGCTTTGACCTCATGTTGACCAAACTTTGACCAAGCATATTTTGGGCACACGATCTCCTTTTGATGTGATTCAAGTTGCGTCGAGACCGTGTAGGAAAGCCCTATGTAATGGAGTTGGTTCCATATGATTCTGAGACTGCAAAATTTTAAGGTCTTTTGGATCCTCCTAGGTCATTCCTCCCAATTGAGAAGATTTTGGACCTCCAAAAGTCTATTTTTACATAGAATTTAAGTGAGGGAATTTCTGACTCACTTGTTCTGTATCATCCATCCACATAGTTGGAATTCTAATCATCTGACCCATCACAAACAAGATGAAGAATGAGATAGCATAACTGATACAATCAACTAAATACCCATCAATACTCATTGTTGTATCCACTATCCACATAGAACTAACTAGTAGAATGATAAGCAACAATACTGAATATACTGATGTGAAGGAAAAAGTATCAACTTGTTGAATCTCTTGAACAAGAATATTGTTAGAAAATGAATCGTTCAAACCCTCTTTTACCACCTTTGGCTAAAGGCGTAATTGTGCTTGCAATTGATCCTCACTCTGTGCTGTCTGTGACATCATTTCATAATCAAAGATTATTCCATCTTTATGCTTAGTATCATTAGCTGTTACAGACATAAGAGTTAAAGTATTGCTTGCATTTACAATCATCTTCATATGTCCTATGTTTACAACAAATCTATCATTCTTCATGTGATGAGCTTTTACAATATATTCAATTCCATCCTTAAACAAATGATACTTGTTATGTTCCCTGTAGAAAATGGATTTTCTGTCATATAAGTAAGGACTACCTAGAACCATTCCACATATGTCAAGCAAAATTACATCTAACTCTACCTCACCTACAAACTTGGATGTGATTGCAAATCAGAGTTTACATTGCTTTGACACATGTAGCCGAGCATTATCATGCACCCAACCCAATGGATATGGCTTAGGATGAGGAGTTGTTTTTAATCCCAATTTCTTAACAACTTGTTTAGAGATTAGATTCACTTGTGATCCACTATCTATGAGTGTATCAATCTTATTTTGTTTTGCTATAGCCCTTATATGAAACAATTCATTCCTCTTACTTTTAACAGGTACTTCATTACACTTTATAGAAGAAGCATGGGAACTAGTACTGACAACAAGAATATTACCTTTTATACCCACAATTGTGATCCTGGTTTCATCATTAGAATCTGATCCAAGATCATGAACAATAGCTATGGAATTTTTCTTACCCTTTCAATCCTTGAACCATTTTGGTTTCTAATCAGGATGCAATTTCCAGCACTTTGCATCTTTGTGCCCTTTCTTCTTGTAGTGTGATTAATAAGGCTTATCCTCCTCTTTCTTTACAATCGTTGTCTGTTGCATTTTCTCCTTCCCTTTCTTGCTCCCGTTGTGTTTATTGTAGTCCATTAAGAGACCATCATGGCTATTCCTCGAGCTTGTTTCTAGATGAGTGAATTGCACACTAACTTCATCAAGGTTAGTTGGATTAAACATAAGTATTGTATGCCTCAAATTTTCATGTAACCCACCTATATATTTTAACAAAGTTTCTCGTGTATATAATGGAATGCCCAAAATTAAAGCTCTTTTCCTAAACTTCTATGTATAATCCTGTACACTTTGTCCTTTCTCTTGCTTTAATGATTTCCAATTCATTACTTCTTTTTGCATATGACCTAATGGATAGAACTGTTTCTTTAATGCACCTAAAACTCAAACCAATAAGAAATAATTTTACCATAACGGCTTAGATCTTCCTGAGTTCTACTCTCCCACTAGATTAAGGCTGTGCCTCCCAGGCGAAGAGTGGCTATTTGGATTTTTTGAGAATCCTTAGTAAACTTCTAAATTCTACAATAAAATTCAATTTGTTTTATCCAATTATCAAGTTTTTTTGCATCTAGTTCTCCATTATAAGTTGGCAATTCAAATTTAACATCAAGCTTTAACAAAGGTGTATTAGCTTTAGACTGTACAGGTTATTTTTTCTTTGAAGAAGAAGTAGATGAAGAAGATGAAGAGGATGATGAAGAAGATGGGGATGGAGGTTTAGGAGGGTCACTACCACCTCCTACTCCTTTACCTTTATCATCTTTTTAAGTGGATTCACCTTCATTCTTCCTTATGTTCTTGAGTTCCTTTTTCCTCTGTCACTCTTGTCTCTCTTGGAAAAGAACTTCCACCATAGCCTTCATTTCGAGAAACGCTTTCTGATTTTTTTTTCATCAAGCTCCATAGGAATTTGTTCAAATACCATTTTTGATCATAGAAAATACCTTTGTTTTCCGATCTCAGGATTGAACTCAGTAAGTGCACCTTCTCCTTGCTTCAATTTCAACCTGGTTAACATTCACTTTTGCAATTTCCTGTTAAGAGGCTCTAATACCAATTTGATCTGTAATTAGAGGTTTACAATTCAAATTTATTTAACCTCAAATACAATTATTCCCATCCAGACATAATTGTGTGACTATGTTGTTTAACCGTTGAAATTATAGACTAGGTTCACTTTTACATAAATTAATGAAATTACTAATTACTAAAATGTTGTAATTAGAAATCAAATACTGGATTGAAAAATGAAATGAAATGAAATAGAGAGAAAATTAGACCAAAGATAGAAGAATAAGGCAGAAGAGAAGTTAACATAGGAGCTTGATAACTGACTTCGTCCAATAAGGACTACATCTTTGGGTCTGCTTCTCAACGTTGGACCGCTTTCATTAATATCGCCAAGCAAAAAAATGCCTTGTTACAATATCCAGGCTCCAAACCTACATAAAACTCTTCTCACAGTCTCTCTCAACACTTGAAGACAATTCAAATGTCTTCGTGTTTACAAAAATCTCCTTCGAAAGAATTCTCTCTCCTCAAATTCTCACAATTCCAATCATTTTCCCCATAATACATTATTCTCTCCAAGAGAATTTTCCAATAATTTCTAATCTACCCCTTCAAAGCCAAAATTCTTCCTTTTTATACATATTTTTTGCCAAATATGGCTTAAAACCAAATGATTTACAAAAATCACCCAATCTCCCATTACAAGAAATAATCTTCCATAATCCCCCTAATTTACATATAAAAATATTTGAAAATATTCATAAACCTTCTTTAAATCATAAAAATCTTTAACCAATTATTTTAAGCCCCTTAAAATATTATAATTCGTTGAAATATGAGGAAGGTGGTTAAAGGGGTTAATTTGTTGAAATATAAGTTTACGGGCTTTATTTCTCTCCTTGTTTTATGGGCAAGGCAAGAGGATTTTAAGGGATAAAATCCCACCAAATCCTCTCTTTTTCTTTAATTTTTAAACCATATGTTTTTTCTTTAACAAATATGGTTTAATCTATTTTTTTTCCACTTATTTGGTCCATGTCAGTGCCAAATCACTAGTCCTGCCACATCATCTACCATGTGTCCTGCCAAGTGTCAAGTTTTGGTGATGCCACATCGCCACTTTGACCAAGTTTGACTGCAACTTTGACTGGTCATAACTTCCACATACAAACTCAGATTTGGTCCGTTCAAAATGTGCTAGAAAGATCTCAATGAGATCTATATGATGGAACTTGTATAGAAATGTTCCATGATCATTAATTTTTCTAGTTGACTAGCTTTGATCTCATGTTGACCAAACTTTGACCAAGCATATCTAGGGCGTACGATCTCCTTTTGATGTGATTCAAGTTGTGTCGGGACCATGTAGGCGAGCCCTATGCAATGTAGTTGGTTCCATATGATTATGAGACTGTGAATTTTTAAGGTCTTCTAGATCCTCCTGGATCACTGGTAGATTAGCTTCTTTCATCATAGTCCTGACAGCTTCTTGAGCAGCCCAACTTTTTCTTTCAACCACTCCATTTTGTTGAGGAGTTCTAGGGGTAGACAAGTGCCTCTTTATTTCATGATCTTCACAAAACATGTTAAACACATTGGAGGTGAACTCTGCACCTCTGTCAGACCTAAAAAAAATTAATTTTCAAATCCATTTCATTGTCAACCATAGATTTAAATGCTTTGAATCTATTAAGTGCATCAAATTTCTCTCTAAGAAAAGTAACCCATGTCATTCTAGAATAATCATCACTAAAAATCATGAAATACCTGTCACCTTGAAGACTTCTCACCCTTGTAGGACCACAAAGATATGTATGTATTAATTCTAGTAATTCGGTAGCAGATTGTTCCTTTCCCTTGAAACTACTCCTTGTTTGTTTTCCAAATTGAAAATTCTTATAAATAACATTGATAGGCTTTGTGATTATTGGTAGGTATCTTACTACATGAACTAAACTAATTCTAAATAGGTTATCAAAATTCATGTGACTCATCCTCCGGTGCCATAACCAACTATCATTAATCTGAGACATAAAGCAATGACCATCAACACCCTTAAGCTGATAGATGTTTCCTTCTGTTTTCTTTCTAGCAACAATAATAGTTTTGAACCCTTTTCTGATCTCACATATTTCATCCTTAGACACAAGATTATATCCTTTGCTACACATTTTTCAACACTCAAAAGATTATTCCTTAAACCTTTAACATAGTAAATGTCTTTAGTATTATGCTTACCATCAAAATTGATTGAACCTATTCCACAAAGCTTAGCTCTTGAATCATCTCCAAATTTAACTAATCCTCCATCATACTTCTCAAGTTTAACAAACTAACTTTTTTATCCAGTCATATGATTAGAGCAACCACTATCAACAACCCAATAGTTCTTATCGTATCTAGCATGAAAGGTAGAAACCAAAGTTCCTTCAACCTTATCCTTCTTCTGCATAATACTTTACTTCATAGAACTTTCAGAGTTAGCATAAGAAAATTCATCTATTAAATCTAAGAACAAGCATTCATCATCATCATCCCCATAGTTAGATTCATCATCAAAAATACCAAAATCTTCCCTAGCATAGTAACTTCTTTTAATCATCTCTCCTTTGTTCTTACTTTTATTGTTCATAGCTCTCTTTGGACATCTTGAAGCATAATGACCTATTTCTCCATAGCTAAAGCATTTGAAGGGTAGTTTACCTTTGTACTTATCGACGCCCTTTTTCATTCATCTTACAAAGTTAGATTCACATCATTTGGATCTTCATCATTTGAATGTTCAACTTTTTCTGATTTTCCAACCTTGAAAGCAATCTCCACTTTTGTACCATTTTTCAAACCAATTTTTCTAATTTCAAATGAAGTTACTGTACCAAGCAACTGATCTCTAGAATAAGTATTAAAATTTGCAACTTCCTCAATAGCAGATACCTTTTCACTATAAGTATCAGGAAAATATCAGAGAACTTTTTTTACCACTCTAGGTTCTTTGACATGTACACCAAGGCCTCTCATATCACTAACCATCTCATCAACCCTCTGCATGTAGATTGTGATTGTTTCATCTTCAAACATTCATAGGGTCTCAAATTGTGCCTTCAAATTTTGCAACTTTTCATGTTTGACCTTATCATCTCCTTCATAGATACTTTATAGCTTATCCCAAACTGCTTTAGCGGTCTTAAGATTCATAACTTTAACCAATTCAAAATTTGAAAGATTATTCATAACAATAAATCTTGCCTTATCATTTATATCATGTTCCTTGATCTTGTCACTTGTACTTAGACCATTTGTAGGTACAACATATTGATTATGTATTTCCTTTTCAATCTCATACCTGTGAGATGTTATATATCCTTCCATCTTTGTCTTCCAAAATGCATAGTCTGTGCCATCAAATCTAGGGCAGTCCAACTTGTTCTCCATCCTGGATCTACCTTAAGTGATTAAGCTCTTCTCTAAGGAACCTCTCTTTGATACCAATTGTTGAATGAAAATAACTAAGAGGGGAGGATGAATCAGTTATAGCCAATTAAAACATCAAAATCCTCAACAGTAATTAGATCCACATGCATTCATTATACTCTTATTTTGTTAAAGTGATTAATCATGAAATGTAGATAACAAAAAATTAAATGAAAACACCATACACAAGAGAACATCAAATTTATGTGGAAAACCAAATGAGGGAAAAACCACGGTGAGGATTAGCTCACAATATAAAGTAATTGCAAAACCAGTACAAGGGCTCACTACCAAAATAGAACACATTGTCCAAAAAGTCTCACAACCAGGGCTCACTACCATAGAAAGAAACAAAGAATATAGAAGAGAAAATGTTACACAGAGAAAAACTTCTCAATGCAATAGGGAATCCACCACAATTGCTCCAACACTTTCACAGCCTTGGATGAAAGATGTGTGACACCTACAACTCACTGCATTTAGGAATCCAAAACTTTGAAGTTCACACTGCTTTGCTAAAATTTTCATCTACACTTATGCTATTCTCATCATACTCATCACTCACATATATTTCACATCTATCTTGCCTCTTTTTTACATCTTACAACAACACCACTCTTATTTATGTCAACTTCAATTTTTTGAAAATCTTCTCCAAGGTTGACAACTAACCATTAAATTTAAAATTTAAAATTAGGTCAACACCTAAATATTCTTGCCATGGATAGGAGTGAAGGTGACCCAAATATTTCCTAACACACCGCAAAACACTTCCACAAGATTTGCATGTAGTGTTAACACTAGGTCGACCATTACCCATGCTAAAAAACCATAAAACATTAAGTACACGCTTCGTTAAATCAATCCAAAACTTTTGGACAACAAAATTCACTTGAACATGATCTAGAACAATCCATGAACCAATTGAGATCCAATGAGGACTTCATCGAAACTTTCATCATAGAAATATTTTAACTCATAACATCTAGTTAACCTCATATGCACATTGACGCATGAAACACACACTGTACTATACCAAATCAAGTGAAACCTTGAATACTAAAAGATAAAAAAATTATAAGCAACTTACCAAATCCACAAAACCTGAAAAAAATTGTGAAGAAATGTGGAGAAAATACATTTCTCCTAGATCACATAAAACATCACTAAAAAATTGGTTCACACATTGGTGAAAACATCTTACTCTTCACAATAATCCAGAAACCAAAATTTTTGACATAGAAACTATTGACATCCTTGAACAACATATTAGATCCACACAATCATAGGATCAACACAAAAGAAGCATGAAGCACATCTTGGAGTACGTTCTGAACACTTGCACAACACTATTTAATCTGTTTATCAAATTTTCTCAAGAGCACTTGGAGACCAAGTACCATAGACACTATCCTAGCACATTAATTCATTCCAATACATCTCCAAACAATTGTGACATAAGGATAGCTCCATGTACTCACAAAACTTCCTTTATATCTCAACTATACACTCACAAACAATGGTTTCCCTTGACATCTTCATTATACAACATTCTTTCTCAACACATAGTTGACATTAATGACAACACCAACTTGTTGACATTATGTTCATCCTATTTACATCAATGATGACACCTTCATACTTGCAACATGGATAAGTGTATAAGTGTGCAAACAAGAAAGTGCATTTTTTTTTTAAGATCTCACAAAAGAAGTGTGAATGTGTGAAAGATAGAATTAGATGTGTTATAACACCTCAATTAGCAGAGTGTTATGTTGAAAAACATTGTAATATTTCTCTAAATCTTTGTATCCTACTCTAAGATAGTGAATATCATCAAGTCCTTGTATCTTTCCCTTGAAGTTGTGTTAACTTTAGTTCAACAAGTCCTTTATATCTTCCTGTAAGATAGTGAGCCTTAGTTTGCATGTCCTTTTTGGCAATGAGCCTTTATAATGTGAGTTGACTCAACACCAATATAAGAACCAATTCCATATAATGTCAACTATAATAGCATAATGCCACACCTATTCAATACCAACTGTACATCCTTGCAACAAACTCTTCATATAGTTGAAACCAATGACAACACATAAGCTTTTCGACATCAATGACAACACCAACTGCACATAATTGCAACAATATCCCCCTTTGTCATTGACGACAACACATGATGTGAAAAACCATCAGCAACAAACACAACTCTGATCATTAATACTCTTTCTCCATACCAACTCTTCTTCTCTCTTTCTTCCCTTTACACAACTAACTCTTAACTTTCTCTCTCCCTTTGATAACTAACACTTTTCTTTTTCATATTGTTCTCTCCCCCTTTATAGCTTGTCTTTTCACATGATTCTTTCTCCTTGTTTTCACATTACTCTCTCCCCCTTTGACATCAATGATAGGGAAAAATATTTGCATCACTCATTCTCCCCCTTTGACATTAATCAACCTGTTCACCACTGCTCAATAACTTCCTTTCCTTTACTACTCTGCATACTCCCCCTTAGGAGAACACACCAAACTACATCAATCAACAACCACTACATAATGAAAAATCTCACTCCTCCTGGTTGCAACAACCAAGTATGCCTCTACCTACTCTCCTTGAGAGGTAGCCACCAACATCAATCTAGACCAAAGAATGAATCTTAAGATCCACTAGACTGATGCATCTCCTCATGCATCTAATTCAAAGGAGGGGCAATAACCCCCAACTTCTCCCATAGACACTCAAAAGTATCCTTAGGAAGAGCCTTAGTAAATATAAATTAGCAACCTGATCCTTTGTAGGCACATATTCAAGCTTCACTTCATTCTCTACAACCTTCTCTCTCAAAAAAGTGATATTGGATTGAGATATGCTTTGTCCTTGAATACATTACCAAATTCTTTGAAATATTGATAACACTTGTATTATCACAAAAGATATAAATTAGTTTATCATATACCACTCTTATATCCCTTAATCTTTACCTCATCCACAACACTTGTGTGCAACAAGATGCTGCTGCAATGTACTCTACCTCTGCAATAGATAAAGACATTGAATCATGTTTCTTGCTTAGCCATGACACCAATCTACATTCAAAAAGAATTCGCCCCCACTTGTAATTTTCCTATCATCTACACAACCAACCCAATTTTCATTTGTGTAAGCACTTAGAGTGAAGTTGATATCCATTGGATACCACAATCCATGATTTGGAGTTCCCTTCAAGCATCTGAATATCCTTTTCATTTCTGCAATATGTGACTCTCTGGGATCTTCTTGAAATCTAGCCATAAGATAAATTGCATGCATGATATCTGATCTAGTAGCAATTAGGTATAGTAGTCCTCCAATCATTGATCTATAGTTGCTCTGATCAGCCTTAGGTGATTCATCATTCTTTCTTAGCTTACAACCAGTAACCATAGGGGTACATACTGGTTTAGAATATTCCATTCTAAACTTCTTCAACATTTCCTTGACATATTTTGATTGTGAAATAAAGATACCTTTATCTTTCTGATTGATTTGTAGCTCAAGGAAGAAGTTCATCTCCCCAAACATAGACATCTCAAACTCTTTCTGCATCTCTTATGAAAATATCTTACACATATCTTCATTTCCTACAAAAATTATGTCATCAACATATACAACCACAATTAAGATTTGATATTTTTCAACTTTGAAGTAAAGATTGCTATTTGTGGTACCTTTATTGAATCCTTGTTGTAGTAAGTACTTGCCTAACCTTGCATACCAAGCTCTAGGAGCTTGCTTCAATCCATATAATGCCTTCTTCAATTTGTAGACCATATCCAGTTTATCTGATAATTGAAATCCTTTCGTTTGTTCTATGTATACCTCTTCTTCCAATTCACCATTCAAGAAAGTGGACTTCACATCCATTTTATATAATTTGAAATCCTTATGTGCTGCAAAATCCAAAAACATCCTGATAGCTTCCATTCTTACCACTAGAGAAAATGTATCCTCAAAGTCTATTCCTTCTAATTGTGACTAACCTTTACACACAAGCCTTTCCTTGTTTCTTACCACTTCTCCATTCTCATTTAGTTTGTTTCTGAATACCCACTTAGTTCCAATCACATTCTTGTTTGCTGGTCTTGGGAAAAGTTACCAAGTTCGATTCTTCTAAATCTTCATTAGTTCTTCTTCCATAGCTTTGATCCAATACTCATCCTTGCATGCTTCAATCACTGTTTTTGGTTCAACTTAAGAGAGTAAACATAGATTTACTTGTTCTTCAACAAATTTCCTTCTTGTTAGTACACCTTTGTTCTTATCACCAATAATTTTTTCTTCAGAATGATTCTTCTGCCCATAATTAGGAGTTTTAGGAACCTTTTTTGGAGTTTCTTCCTCTTCGATTTGCACTTCTTTTTCATTAGCTTTTTCTTATTCTCTACAAGAAGACTCATATAATTCATATCCATCTATTACCACTGTGTTATTTTGTAGGTCTTCATCAACCTTGACACTCACACTCTCAATAATCTTCCATAGTCTCTTGTTTTAGCATCGATAAAATTTTCTTTTAATAGAATATCCAAGGAAGATACCTTCATCAGATCTTGCAACAAAATTTCCTAAGATTTCTTCATCTCTTTTGATATAGCATTTTCTTCCAAACACTCTAAAGTATTTGACAATAGGAATCCTTCCATACCATAACTCATAAGGAGTCTTTGTGTTGTTTTCTCTTGCTTGCACTATGTTAAGTATATAAACAACAGTATGAATTACTTCTCTCTAGTAAACTTTTGGTATATTTGCTTCTTTCATCATTGTCCTTGCAGCTTCTTGAACAGTCCTATTTTTTATTTCAACCACCCCATTCTACTGAGGGGTCCTAGGGGTAGATAAATGCCTCTTTATTCCATAATT
This sequence comes from Sequoia sempervirens, assembly GCA_007258455.2. Classification (NCBI taxonomy): domain Eukaryota; kingdom Viridiplantae; phylum Streptophyta; class Pinopsida; order Cupressales; family Cupressaceae; genus Sequoia; species Sequoia sempervirens. The sequence continues at coordinate 4,899 of VDFB02128160.1, read as the reverse complement.
CTCACAAAATATATTGGACTCATTGGAGGTGAACTGTCCACCTCTATCAAACCTCAAACATTTGATTTTCATATCCATTTCATTCTCAACCATAAATTTGAATGATTTAAACTTATCTAGAGCTTCATATTTTTCTTTGAGAAAAGTAACCCATGTCATTCTAGAATAATCATCATTCAATAGCATGAAATACATATCACCTTGAAGGCTTCTTATTCTAGTAGGACCACAAATATCTGTATGCACCAATTCCAATAGTCTGATAGAAGATTGTTCTTTGACTTTGAAACTTCTTGTTTTCTTTCCAACTTGACATTCCTTACAAACAACATTGATAGGCTTTGTAATCTTTGGAAAATCTCTCATAGCTTGAACTAAAATTAATCTCACTAGGCTATCAAAATTGATGTGGTACATTCTTTTACATTGTAGCAAACTCTCATTGATATGAGTCATGAAACAATAACCATCAACACCTTTGAGCTAATAGACATTTCCATATGTCCTTCCAACAACAACCATAGTTACAAATCCTTTTCTGATCTCATAGTCATCATACCAAAACATAAGATTGTATCCCTTGCTACATATTTTTCCAACACTCAAGAGGCTATGCCTTAATCCCTTAACATAAAGAACATCATCAATATTATTCTTTCCATCAAAATTGATTGAACATTTTCCACATATCTTAGTAGATGTATCATCACCAAACCTAACAAGTCCTCCATATTTTTCAAGTTTAACAAACTTACTCTTATCACTGGTCATATGATTAGAGCATCCATTGTAAATGATCTAGTAGTTCTTCTCCCGTCTAGCTTGAAAACTAGACACCAAGGTTCCTTGAGTATTATCACTTGCTTCTAAAGCATTTTCCTTCACACATCTCTCAGAGTTAGTAGAATTAGTTTCATCTTTTAAAGCCATGAACAAGCATTCACCATAATGATCATCCCCATAATCAGATTCATAATTAGATATACTTGTATCTTCTCTAACATAATAAATTTTATTAATCATCTTACCTTTGTTCTCCTTATTTTTTTCATTCACAGCTCTATTCAGACATCTTGAAACATAATGACCTATCTTTCCACAAATGAAACATTTGAAAGGAAACTTACCTATATACTTACTAGTACCCTTTTTCATTCTTCTCACAAAGTTAGCTTCCACATCATCAAGATCCTCTTGATCTGATTTACCAGCCTTAAAAGCAGTCTCAAATTTTTCATTACTTGTACCAAATTCTCATATGAAAGGTAGTTAAAGAACCATACGCCTGATCTCTAGTATATTTTGTTCAAATTTTACTATTCCTTAATAGCAGAAACTTTATGACTATAAGATTTAGGAAGAGTTCTGAGTACCTTCTTCACCACTTCTTCTTCTTTCAGTTCTCCACCAAGACCTTTGATGTCATCGACAACATCATCCACCTTCTGCAAGTAGCTTGTGATGGTTTCATCTTCATACATTTGCAGGGTCTCAAACATGATCTTCAAATTTTGCATCTTAGCTTGCTTGACCTTATCATGTCCTTCATAAATGATTTCTAACTGTACCCAAATTTCTCTAGCAGTTTTCAAATTCATAACATTCACCAATTCAGAATTAGCAAGACCACTTAAGAGAGCATACCTTTCTTTACCATTTTTTATCTAGGCCTTGATCTCATCATCAATACTCAAACCATTTACAAGCATAGTATATCCTCTCTCAAAAAATTCCAAATTTCAAATCCAAGAGAATCCATAAAACCTTCCATCCTTGTCTTCTAGAAGGCATAATTTGATCCATCAAATAGAGGAACATCTTTCTTGTGCGCCATCCCAGATCTACCTCAAGCGATTAAGTTTTCTTCCAAGGAACCTTTCTCTGATACCGATTGTTGAATACATAAGACAACCGAGAGGGATTGAATCAGTTATACCCTAAAAATTCAAAACCATCACAAACATTTAGATCCACATCAAATCAATCAACCCTTAATCTGTTAGAATGATTTATCATGAAAATGGATAATAGAAACATAATAAAAGCAACACCATGCTTAATGAAACACCAAATTTATGTGGAAAAACCAAGAAGGGAAAAACCACGGTGAGGATTAGATCATAATATAAAGTAATATCAATATTGATTACAAAGGGCTCACTGCCAGAATAAAGAAAGGATCACTACTAGAATAGAAAAGAAGATAGAGAAGAGTGTTACAATGAGAAATTCATCTCAATGCAACAAAGAAATCCACCACAATATCACCAACACCTTCACAGTCTTACTAAAGAATTGTAGACACCTTGTACTCATTGCATTCAATAATCTAACACATGGAAGCTCACATTGTACTTCAAAAATTCACACCTTACAACTTTGCAATTCACATCATTCACATCTCACACTTCTATATTATCAACCCTCAACAACTCAACACATATTTATATTCATCTTCAACCTTGAAATCATTCTTGAAGATTGGCTATACACCTCAACCATGTAAATTCAAATTAGGTTGGCACCAAAACATTCTTGTGGTGGAAAGGAATGAAGGAAAACTATAACAAACCATAGCTAGAACCTAAATCCATCCATACACATACACCACACTTCCACAAACACCGAAGTAGCTTCACAATTAGTGTAAGCACCTAAGGTTGGTCGAACCCATGTTAACACCATTAAAATTTTAAGTACACACTTCATTTGATCCAAAGAAAACTTGTGGACAAAAAATGTCACTTGAACACAATTTAGAATATTCCACTAACACCTTAAAATCCAACAAATTCCTTTGCAACAAATTTCACTTGAAGAATGCACACACCCGGTACATTCAGACAATCCTGCCATACATTGTAACCCAGGAAACCAACTTCTAAAGCACCAAACCTCAAACAAATTCAACTGAAGAAGGATACAAACACTATCAACATCATTCTAGATCCACAAGACCTTAAACCATTCTATGGAGAAATGCAGAGCAAAATTTTTTCTCCTAGACACCTCTGTAATACATAGTTCACACACTAGTGAACACAACTTCCTATGCACAATGATCCAGTACACCAAATTCTGGATATAACACCACTTGACACCTCTTATCAACATATCTTCAACCCAAAAGAAATGTGGAGCAAAACCAAAATGCTGCTTTGCAACATAGAACACCACTACAACACACTATTTCCTCTTTTTATGCAAATTTTCTCAAAAGCACTAGAGACACATCCTCAACATCTTCAACACTTCCTCATCACCACCAAGCTAACTACAACATAACAAATTAACCTTACTTCCATAGATAAATGCTTATCAAAGCAACACTAGAAGTTGACACTAGTAGTTTACTAATGACAACATAATGCAACTTATCAAAGCATCATCAAAGACAACACCAACTCAATACCAACTACACATCCTTGCAACAAACTCCTTCTCATATAGTTGAAACCAATGACAATACAAAAGTTTTTTGACATCAATGACAACAACAACTACACATACTTGCAACAAACAAGACCTAAGGGGGATTGACCTAATGCCTCAAGGGTTCATTGAAGATGGCCTTGCTTATGTAACATGTAGAGGCTTTTTAGTTTGATTATTGGACTTGGATATTAACACATGATGGCTAATTATGTTTTTGGGATATTTTGATGTTTTATGAATATTTTTGGATTTTTTTTGGATTTTGATGATGCTATGAATTATTTTTGGATTTTGATGATTTTTTTAATGTTTTTTGGATTTTTTGAATGATACCTATGACCTAGATTACGATGTCAAGATCAAATTGTGAGATATTGAACACATATCAAGATTTATTTAGAAACTAGATGCAAGTACTTGCCCTAGTGTTTAGCAATGTTTAGGATTTTAGGAGTGAATGTATAGATCAAGATGATGGATGGATTGGTATGCAAAGGATAAATGGATATAGGCAATGAGACCTCATGGAATAGGATATGATTAATGATAAAGACCATTCCACAAGCAAGGTTGAAGTGTACCCCAAACCTTTGTCAAGATCAAGATAATTTTGAGTTATGGATGAAGATGAACTAGATGGATAATGGATTTATTATGATGGACGGGATGTTGGATTTATTACGGAAGGGATGAGATGATTCCATTGGAAATAGTGCATGTAGATGCTCGATTCTACTCATGACGCTTGTTTTCCAGGTTTTCATCATGGCACTTTCCCAAAGCGCCACCAAAGTGGTTTTCACTAGAGGGCAGTTTTTCTCTTTACTATTTTCTTGATTTTTTTAATTTTTAAAGGTCTATGCTAGACTACTTGGTGGTGCTGATGTAGATGTTGTTGTCAAGATATTCCAATGGTAACCTACTTGGAGGAGTTGTTTTTTCAAGATGTACACACTTGAATAGAACCCATGAACTCTCTTGTCTTCTTTGTTAATACCAAAGTTAACCTTGCCTAGATGTGCACATCGTGATAGAGTGCCCTTAGAGTCCTTATGATAAAGAGTTGCTGCCAAGAAATGATTAATGCAAGATTTGGATATCATGGATGTTGAAGTGGATGGTGGAATGCAATGAGGAATATGAGATGTGGATGAATTGGTCAACAGTTTGAAATATTTGATTCTCCAAACTTGGTATGGTGAGCAATGAAAGTTGGATATGGAGATTTGATTAGGATCAACTTCTTCATATACTTTATATATCGATCTTGAAGATTTATTTTGCATTGGTGGACATCTTTGATGGATGAACTTCCTTTTTTATTTTTCCGCATAGTTTTTTTGACTAATGGAGTTTGATAGGGATGATTTTCTTGATTTTTCTTTGGCACCCATTTAAGTTTTACTTGTCCATTTGATGATTCTTTTGCTTCTATGACTTGGTTATTTTATTTGATATAGTTTT